>CAUYRT010053521.1:0-44017 GCA_963574885.1 Lepilemur ruficaudatus
CAGTTTTAGAGGAATTCCTTCCCCCTATTGAGACCCCTAATTCCGCTCCCCAACTACTTTTCAAGCATGTCCCACCCCTCCACAGTGCCCACCACGTCACTCAGATGTGGGTTTACCCCCCACCCCCCAAATCCCTAGTGAACACTCCCACCATTTGAGCACCATAGTGTTAATCAGTCAATACCAATTTGATGGCTGGTACAAGTGGGACCCATTCTTTGGGTCTTGTGTCACCTCACTTTGAATAATGGGCTTAAGCTTAATCCAGGATAATATAAGCAGTGATAGCTCACTGTTGTTTCTTAAAATTGAGTAATATTCCATTGTAAACATATACCAGATTTTAATAATCAACTCACGAATTGATGGGCACTTAGGTTGTTTCCACGACCTAGCAATAGTGAATTTTCTGCTGTAAACATTGTACTGTAAATGCTTTGTAGTTTTCCCCCAATAAAAAAAAAAGTAAAAAAAAAAATCTGCAAAAAAATAGTTCTGCATTTAATCTTAAAAACAAAACAAAAACAACAAAAAAACCTGGTATTGACTGATTAATGCTATGGTGCTCAAATGGTGGGAGTGATCACTAGGGATTTTGGGGGTGGGGGGTAAACCCACGTCTGAGTGATGTTGTGGGCACTGTGGAGGGGTGGGACATGCTTGAATAGTAGTTGGGGAGCAGAATTAGGGGTCTCAATAGGGGAAAGGAATTCCTCTAAAACTAATTTATGTGATTAACTGTACATCTTGGTAAATTCACTAAAAGTCATTTAATTGTACACTTAAAATGGAGTAAATGCATGATATGTAAAGTATACTTCAATAAAGGAAAAAAATTCTGTTATCAATGCGGTCAGCATTCTTTGTGCTTGATTGGATCAAAGTGACAATGCTTAGAGCATATGATATTGGAAGGTAAGCCATCCCCACTGCTTCATGGAGCATTGCTCTGGGAGTCCTGTGTAGCACATGATGCCACCAGGTCTGTCAACTGTGAACATGTAGGAGAGCTGACATTCTTATGGCAACCTGCATGTAATCATGGATTATGCTGAAACTTGCAATCATATAGATACATTGCTTTTCTACTTTCCCAGGTAGCTGTTAAGTAGTTGAGGCTGCATTAATTTTTAGAACTTCTAGGATTTAGTCATTATTTTGTATAAAAAAGCATGAATCATCAATAAATGTTTATACATCTCAAGATATCTCTATTCTGTTGAGGAGAAATCGGGGCACAAAGGAGCTTACACCTCTTAAAACTGAATGCTTATCACTTGTATTCTGCCACATCGAATAGATATACTTAAGGTGAAATAAACAAAATGGTAGAAGATTTCATAAGGAGATTGAATCTGAGTCTTAGCTTCCAATTTAGAAGTGCTCTCCAGCAATAGAGCTTGAAAACATGAAAAAGAGAGTGAAAGTTTATGGGTCAAACTCAATGGATCAGGAAACCTAGGGGATATGTAGCATTTTAAGTATTTTAGGCCTTAGCATTTATATGGTCACCTATTGTATCAGTGTGTGTGTTTTTTGTGTGTGTGTGTGTTTGTGTTTGTGATACTTATAAAAGCATTTATGGGTTTAGCAGGTAGAAGAAAATAATTTCAACAATTTCTACTTAACACTTACTATGTGCTAGACACTTTTTAGGGGTATGGGGATAGAGCAATGATCAAAAAAAAATCCCTGCTTCATCTGAATAAGTTCAATAAGTGATAACCTAATATGCAACAAGTTACATGATCTAATACCAGAATGAAGCCGTATTAGGGGAGAGAGAGTGATTGGAGGTGCTTTGTAAAATAATGATCCAAGGAAGGAGGTGGTATTTGAGCAGAGACATGAATAAAGTAAGGCAGTAAGCCATGCAGATGTTTTGGGAAGTGTCCCAGAAGAGGCGCAGTAAGTGACAAACTTCAGGTGAGAGCTTGCTTTATATGACGCCAGCCTGTCTTCATCATTATGGCCTTTGACACATCGTTTAAAGACTGTAAAGTGGAGACAACAATATTTGACCTTCCCATCTACTGGGTTGGAGCTGAGTCTAGCAATTTTTAAAGTCTAGACTCCTTCAAAAATTTGGCCAGGCCAAAATGGTAAAAAACGTGGAAGGCACTAGAGGTACACACAGGTGCTTCAGAGCAAGAGAGAAGGTCTTTAAAGTTCCTTCAGAGCTAGATTACAGATATCAATGTTAATCATAAAAATTTTAAAACATTCTCAAATTAATTAATGGGTGACCCCATAGAATGATCTTCTTTTGGCCGCCTTAAGTATCAATACCTAGATAATGTCTAGCTGTTCTGGATCTTTTTATTGTGAGTGCCATGAGCCCTGGTTGTCTTTGTAGTTCTGAGGCTGAGCTGTGGATCCGACCATCAGGTTAATGTCTCAGGAAGAGTTTTGCTGCTGAATTCTTCTTTCTTATAGTTCATCCGTGCACCATCCTGCCCAGCCAGCTAGTCTTTGAGTGACCCTGACCAAAGACCCCGAGCTTTGGGTGTTGGTTTGGAGAAAACTTCTTGGTTCCTTTTTTAGAAATATTTTCTCCCCTTCCCTCTAGCCATTTCCTTGAGTTGATCTCAAACTTTGATGCAGAAGTGTCCTCTGAGGAGATTATTAAAATTACAATCCCCAGGTCCCGCCTCCCGAGCTTTTGATTTCATAGGCTTATGATGGCACTGAGGTAATCTGCCTTTTAAAGAAACACTTTTTGAAACATCATCTTTGAAATGAAGGGATAGAATCTTGCCAGAGTCCTCCCCATCTCTGACCTTTTGGAAATTCAAGCTTTTTCAAATGTCCTTTTCTTGTAGACTCAATACAGATAACCCAGTTCACCCTGTTCTGCAGTCGACTTTATCATCTCAGTTTTTTCCACCTTCTCTCACCACTTTATTTCATTCCATTTTCCTTCTGTTTGCCTCCTTTTCCTCTTTCTGTATTCTGTGGCAGTGAATTAAAAGATTGTAAGAATGCATAATGTACATAGCCTTATAAGAAGCACTTTTTGTTATGTTACCAACCTATACTAGTCCCATTGTGGCATCAGCTGAACAGTTAAAATTCTCCATTGCTTTTCTAGCCCACTGTAGTCATCGTGGGGACATAGTTTGTACAGCTCACGGTGACTCCCTTGTGCAACTTACTCTTTTTCTGTGGTGCTGGGACTGGTTATTACTATGCCTTATGCCTTTCCATCTCTTAGAGTGGGATGAGTGATAGGCTTTTTTTCTTCTTTGTAGATGTAGAATACGAAAAGAGCGTGCTTTTCCTTGTCCCAAAGGCTGCTCAGTGATTGGGTTGGGTCTGCATCTCAGGACTATTGACCTAGGGATCACGACCCTCTTCTGGAAAGTATACTGGCTCTTTGGCCACACATTTTTCCATTTTCTCTCTCAGAAATACTCCAGAGCATTATTCTCCACATAGGTGTAGTTGTCAATATTGCAAACGAGCCTTCCCTTCTAACAATCTTCTCCCATCTGCCTCTAACATGTCACAAGAGGAACTTCTAGGAGGTCTGTTCTATGGGAACTTAAGCTTCAAATTTGGTTGGAGTCTGAGTAGAAGAAGACTGTGGAGAGAGACACGCACATGTTGTAGGCATCACCTAGAGGGAATCATCTTTTCTACTCTGATTTTATTATATTTATCATAATTATAGTTCCATAACCTCACAAAACATTTAGATGTGTTCTCAGTCTCTTGTGTGAGTTGAATACCATTCTGTGATTTTTACATCCTTGTCTTGAAAAACACGTGGCACCAGAGTGACTATAAATTAACAGGAAAGCTAAAGTTCTGAGATGGGACTGAAGGCGGGGTGGAGAGGGTGCTTCCGTTCCTGGGCTCCTTCCCTCAGCCCGCTCCCTGCCCCTCCCATGGTGGTTCTGGGCTATTTGCTTGTCATCTGAAGTGGGTCAGCATTCTGCCTATGCCTGTGTGGGCTTTGTTCAGCACTGATGCACCGGGCACAGAGGGAAAGGCAACAATACTATCAAAAAAGCTCGAGTGGGAGAATGGATCTGAGCACTTGGGAAGAGGAATGTTCCTATAAAACAGGGACTTTTGGCAGTAGAGCCAGTGAAAAATGATACCAATTACATAAAGCAAAATGCCACCCATCAAGCAGAACATTTTAATTCTCCCTATTCCAGGCTATTTATGACTTTTTGCCCAAGACTCAATACATGTCTGTAAAAATAAAAAATGAAATCAACCCCATCTGTTAGGTAGAAGGGGGCTTGTGCTGGGGGAAGAAAAGGTAAGAAAACATTATCCGCATGTTGCTGGAGAATTCCAGGGGCTGATCACAGAGGCACTAGAAGTATAATTTTGCCTCTTCCATATGTTTTCCTGTTTGAGTTAGTTGTGCAAGAGAGAGAAGGATAACTCATTTTATTGAAGCATTTAAAATATTTAAATTAATTTTACTTTCTTTGAGAAGATTCTATTTTGATTGATTACCTATACCACCCTGCTTAAAAACAACCACTTCTCTGTTTTCCAGGGCAACTTTTCCTTTCAGTTTTGCCGGAGATGGTCCAGGCTGCACAGCTGGTTTCCTGATAGAGTGCCACAAGATGGCGACAATGTCACAGTGCAGAATGGCCAACTGCTCCTGCTTGACACCAATACAAGCATCCTCAACTTCCTGCATGTTAAAGGTCTGTGGAGTTTGAAGATCAGTGACATTACTCTGAGTAATTCTACCACTCGCAGGGAGGGAGGGTAACTTTACGGATAATTTCCAAAATTTAGTTGACAGTTTATTCTCAGACCAAATTGAGATTTTACTATGAAAAGGAAGAAGTGGTCAGAGGGTTCAAAGCGAAAGGCCTTTCTTTGGACGCCTAAGCACAGAGCTTGATTATTTTAATTTTTCAAAAACAAGAAGGTTAACAGTACTCTCAAAGAATATGCTTCTTTATTCAAGCACTTTTCAGTCATGCTTATTCAGGGCAGCCCCCACAATATAGCAAAATGCCCTGAAATCGCTTAATGCTGCTGCCTTTGAAATTCCTTGCCAAGAAAGCAATGTCTTCCTGCTTTTACCCTGTTGTGGTTTTGATTTCTGGGTCCCGTGGAAAGTCATATAAATAGGCTTTCTTACTGCAAAACTGGTCACATAGCTCTAGGGTCTAGGAAGTTAGAATGGACTGAGAATTCAAATTTCAACTCTTCCATCACATTGTCAGATGGCTAAGTCAGTTATTTCACCTCTTTGTGCATTTGTTTCCTTATCTGTTAAATAAGAATAAAAATCATTGCCTACTTCAGTGGCTGATAATAAGGAATGGTTATCAAAGGGCCTCTGTTCATTGGCAAATGGAAATTACTTGGGAGATGTGATTAGTTATGGATATCTGTAAAACTCTGCCCTAAAACATGATTCTTTGCTATAAATATATTTAACATTTATGCAAGCATTTGTTCCTGTTAAAGGAAGAGCATGGCTACATGCAGGGGAAAATAAAATATTTTGAAGGGGATATACTAATGTAATTTTAATCCTTGTCTCTTTTAGACTAAATCAGGTTTTTCTGATTAGACATTTTGTCATTCTGTATCCTGGAAGCTGTTTTTCTTTCTCTAGTAGCAAGGAGAAGTTTTCAGTCGAATCAGTTAATTAGTGCCCATTGCGGGAAAAATGGTCTGTCAGCCTGGGCTCTTGCCCTGTCTTTGTGTGTGTGTGTGTGTGTGTGTGTGTGTGTGTGTGTGTGTGTGTATAGCTAGTGGCTATGGGGAATGCCGATCTATTGACAGCCAATCAACTACCTAAGGACTAGCAATGACAGGGGAAAATTACAAACCTAAAGCTTCATCTCAGAGAAAAGATGCTCTGGGCAAGCCTTTAACCAGGGCTATCCCCATTGGAATTGAATGCTGCTGGAGGTGGGGTGCCCTGCAGGCATTCAAGGGTCTTGGCCTTATATTGCTACAATCATTGGGGGAAGTTTCCCAGCTAAATGTGGTGGATTACTGAGGCTCTGGATGCGTTATTACTTCCGGGTCAAAGTTCAATCAAAGAATGACATTGATAGGACCAGAACTAAGGATGGAGAGGAGGCATCAGAGAAGAGCAAAGAGTAGGGGAAAGGCAGGGATAAGTGTAGCACACATTTGGCTTCTCACCTTTATAGATTTCTCCATGGGAACAACCCAAATACTGTTGCCTTCCAATAGTGATTTTCCTTAATATTTCTGGTTTAAACACTATTTTCCTCTCATATTATGTAGAATAAGTGAGCTAGGTTTGGAAAGGCAGACCTTCACCTTGTGGAGAGAGAGAGTTAGTTATCTGAAGAATGCCCTCTTTCTCTTGGGGAGAAGGACAGTTGGTAGGAGCAAGAGCGTAAGTAGTGGATAATAGGATACAGGAGTGGTTGGCAGGGAACAGGGTTTTCTAGAGTGAAACTCTCAGATTTTTATCATAGAGCTATGGGTCATAGCTTTTAGAAAGAATAGAAACAAGGGAAGGGCACAGCTCAAATTTTATTCTGCTGATAATTTGTGAATGCTTCTTAAGTGGCCTAGGAACTCTGTATGAGGTACATGAAAAAATGAAAAATAATACTTAATGTCAGTAATGTATAATATTAATAAAGAAAAAATAGAAAATAAATGTAAAAGAGTAGGAGCTAGAAGATGGGTACACATGGGCACACAGATACGTAGCTAAAAGCCCTGATTTCAGCATTACACAATGTTTCCATGTAACAAAAAATTTGTACCCCTTAGAATTTTGAAATTAAAAAGAGAGTGAAATTTTTAGTTTTAAAATAAGTGATGCGGGCCGTGAGGCAAAATGCAGACTGGAGTAGTCAGGGTGTTGAGAATGTGAAATAAGAGTTGGACAGTGGAGAGGAGGTGACAAGCCTGTGATCTGTGTCTGAGACATATTCTGATCACATAGATATTAATATATATGCAAACATTAAAGTTTGAGGAACTTTCCCTTCTCACTTGTTGGAATCGCATGTGCCCAGTGGCTCAGGCCGTAAAACCTGGAGGCATCCTACACTTTCGTTTTCTCACATCCTGTGACCAATTCATCAGTGAATCCTGTTGGCTAGATCTTCAACATGTGTCCCATATATCAGCATCTCTATTGGCACCAACCTAGTCTGAACCACCATAATTTTTGGCCTGGACCATTTTAAGTTGCCTTTTAACTGGTTCCTTTTGTTCCAACTCTCTGTCTTCCTTAATAGCAGAACCTCAATTTCATTTGTGGCAATAATGTACCCAGGTAAAACGTTATGTTTCCTGACCTCTTTTGTAGCTATACACAGCCTTGTGGCTAAGAGCTTGCCAATGAGATGTGAGGGGAAGTTTCATGTAAGACATTGGGAAGTATCCCAAAGCAGGGCTGACCCAGGAGGGGGCACACCCTGTTTGCCTCCCTTCTTTCTCTTCCTACTTGCTGGTATGTAAATATGATAGCTACATCTTCAGCCACCATTTTGGATCATGATGTGACTTGTTAAGAATGGGGAAATGGAAGAATAAGAGAAACCCAGAACCCTGATGACTTTGGAGTTGCCATGCTAGCATTGAACTCCTCGCCTCTGAAATTACTTTTTGTGATAGAAAAACAAGCCTTTGTGTATTGAAGTCAGTAGTATTTGGCTTTTCTTCTACCTCCTCAAATAAACTCCTAATAGTTTATAGTCCATTTCCTTTAAAAATACATCACATCTTGTCACTTCTCTCCTGAAAACCCTCCAGTGGCTTCTCACCTCACTAGGAATAAAATCTAAAGTCCTCACCATGGTTTAACCTCTGATCCCTTCATTGGCCTTATTGTCTTGATTCATTCTACTCCAGCTCTTCTATGAGTATATCTGCCTCATGACCCTTGCCCACGATGACCGTTGCCTGGAATAGTCTTCCTCCAGATTCATGTGGCTGGTCACTAATTTCATTTGCTCTTAGAGAAAAAGTCAACTAACCAGAGAGGCCTTGTTGGCCATCTTTTCTAGAATTAAAACTGCTCCCTATTGCTCTCTATCCTTTGGTTTTGCTTTGCTTTGCTTCCTCATATTTATTGTCATGGTGTATTATAAATTTAATTGTTTGTTTACAGGCTCTCTCCTCTACTAGAATAAACTCGAAAAGGCAAAGGACTTCACCAATTTATTCACAGTTGTTTCTTCAGGGTCTAGCACAGGGACTGACACATGATGAGGGCTCACAGCTGTGTGTTGATTATTGAATGAATGGATAAGTAAATGGTGCAGAACTCAGGTCTTGGGTGAAATTTAAGATGTGTATTTTTTAAACCCTTGTTCTCTTGAATATCACTTTTCCCAGCTAATGTATTTTCACTGTCCTTAGTTGTTCTCAATGATTACACACATACATATACACACACATACATGCATATATACGTAGAAGTGCACACACATATACATATATTCACATATATATACACGCACACAATATACACTCTCATATATATGCATGTTATTATGAGTTGTAAGGAATATCAAATCTATTAGTGAGTTATTTTTTTGTTCTTAAAAGGCATTTTTATCTCTAAAAGAATGCCTTCAGTGATGAAGGACCTCAAGTCTCAGGTATCTGGTTGATATAGGATAGCTATAAACCTCATTAATGTCTTCTCTTGGTCTATAATATGTATGAAAGCACTTGAAGGATAATATAGAGCTATTAAAATATAAAACTGAATCATCATCATCATCATCTTCGTCAACAGCAGCTCACTCTCTGAGTATCTCTTACTGCTGATCTGTTGCATATCCATTCATGGTGTCGAAAAAATAGCTGAGTGGAATTTTCTTTATTTTTCTGATACTCTCTACAGGATGAGATAAAGCCTGAGAAATTTCAAGCCGAAGGTAATTTCTTCAGAAGATTTTAACCAAGAAAATATGAAGTATCATAGTAGAAGTAGTTTCTCAGCCATTTCCGTATTACAAAGATTACATTCTACCTGAAGTACATACATTTTGAAAGGATTAGTGATAAATAACAGTGAAACTAGATCACCTAAGAACTACATTTGGAAGTACTTTGTGAAGATATTGCATCCTCTATATTATTTTTCTGTTCATGGAAACCAGCATCCTAATATGTAGAGGATTAGGCCCTTACATTGGGAAAACCAACACTTCTGCATATGGGCCCTCAAGAGTCTTGAACTCTCTATACCTTGCTCATATTTCCATCTATAAAATAGAATTGACATTTTTTTCTTATAAGTATGACTTATATAGTAAAAAGCAGGATTGTAAACTTTTTTGGGGGGAATTGGGGAAATGGCACCAAAGTTTTGTGTCGTTATTTATGATGCTATGTGTACTGATTTCTGAACTTTACCGAAAAATGGCAGATTTTTTTTGTGATCATGATAAGAACTTCAACTTATATTTATTATTTCACTTTAATTAGAAAAAGATCGAGAACTTTTGTCTACTTACCATCTCTACTTCTTCCTTCCTTCTCACCCTCCCTCCTTTTTTAAAAAAATTATTTTTTAGGGGTACTGTTAAACACAAAAGAGAATTAACCCAATCAATTAATACTAATGAGCTGGGATGGAAATAGGCATATTGCCTTGATTTAGTTAATTATATTTTTCGTTCTTTTATGTTAAGATGCCCAACGGCCATAGGCATCGCTGAATTAAAATTTATTATTTTTATTCCAAGTAATTATGATGAGCCATAATAACAAAGAAGGAACGTTACCCTCTTGTCACAGCATTATGCTTCCTGGGCAAGGATCTTGGGCTTGTGGTGTGCAGCTGGGGAAGCGTTCATGTTTCCTGAATGGAGCGATGAATCTCTTTCTAATCTGGTGGTCAAGTAGCTTGATGTGAAGTGGGCTAGAGATAATAATTAATTAAGGGTAAATTATGGGAGGCTGAACTCTTCACTTGGTGTTGAGGTTTCAGGTTTAGGTCCTTCCCTCTCTCTCTCTCTCTCTCTCTCTCTCACACACACACAGACACACACACACACACACACACACACACATACACACACAAGAAAGGTAACTATGTGTGAGGATGGATATGTCAATCTGCTTCACTGTAGTAATCACTTCACTATGTGCATGTGTGTATATGTCTATATATTTCTAATATATATATATATATAAATGTCATGTTGTACACCATAAATACATGCAATAGAGAAGGAAGACATTTTGTAGTTTCTTACTACTCACAATGCCATTGCTTTAAAATGTTTGAACAGAAACTTGTTCCCAGTCTCCATTGCTTCTTAATAGTGCACTGGCTCCCTTTAATGTGATTTTCTGTTTCTTGGTCTACTGGCATATAACCAAAGCAGTTAAATGCTTGGCAGGTTCAAGCCAGAAAGAACTGACTCTGAATCTGGGCTCCACTACTTCCCAACTCTGTGACCTTGGACCAGTTGCAAACCTTCTGTCTTTCCTCACTAGGACAATGCCAGATTATAAAGACAGTCACGGCAAAAATGATAGCTAGCATTTATTGTTTGCTGTTTTGTGGAAATATCACAATGAATTGCCTGTCTCACATGGATGTTTTGAGTATTAAATGAAGGAATATTTGCAAAGCCCTTAGCACAGAGCCTGGCTCAGAACAAGAACTTAATTAATGTTGGTGGTTGTTATTTTTGCACTGAAAGAGATATCAGAAGAAATGGTTGAGTATCAGGCTTAAGTTACAATTTTCTTTACAGATAGTGGCTGCTTCTATAGACAAAAGCAAACTGGATTACTGAAAGAATTAGCTGGATAATAAAGACCTTGGATTGCTTTTGCCTCTGTTATCTTCAGAATGCATATTGAAGTGTTTTTCTTACTATTGCAAGAGAAGGGAGGATACAGAAGTGGAAGCAGCAGAGTCTATCCATTTGCTTTCGTCCATTCTCCTTGTTACTTTGACTTCATGGACGCATGTTTTTGTGGTTGGAACACAGTCTCATTTTTTCCAAACTCTTTTTTGGTCCACCCTTTTAAGGATACTCAGATCTTTTTGACTGTATTATCTCTGGGATTTCTGTGGCATGGAAAGGCATATTTTGGGCTTATTAAGATGACGCATCTTCTTTTGACTTACTGTCAGGTTTGTTGTAGAGTTTCTTCATCCTTGGCAAGGGTTTGAGGATTTTAGAGTGAGATGTTAAGTGCAAACCAACCTTTTTATCTCAGGGATTATGTACTTGGTTGCTTCTTGTTAGCATCGATTCAGCTTCAGATGCGGTGGATGCATGCTTCAGATAACATTTTCCAATACACCCATCTAGAAATGCTAGGAAACAAACTTCTCTGAGATGCTACTTGCTGTCTCTCTGTACAGCAGGGCTGTGTGAGTCAGTTGGCAGAATACCCTGTGCTTATAGTTTCAAGACTTCACAGATATCAGCTTGAATTTAATAAAAATCCATCTGATGGCAGGCTGGAGTTTTGATAAAAATGAAACATTCTGCATGCATTAATATTTCTTTCTGTAACTATAAGATATCTTGGTCAACATGAGAAGGTTTTGTGGGCTGGCAAAATTTGTTGCCAATTGGTAAATTCAGGATAACTTATCTATGAGTTGGCTGTAAAAGAAGATTGACTAATTGCTTTCTTAGTGGAAACAGGATGGGATGACTATGTACATACAGTATAACAAGGTTGAATCATTGCAGTTTGGTCATCAAACTGGGGCCTGAGTTCAAATTCGAGGCAGTCACAGACTCTTTTATGGCTTTGGGTAAGGGTCTGGTCCTCAAATCAATGCACAAAATGGAAATAATGGTGATTTTATTTGAAGGAGGAAAGTGGCTTGTATAAACCTCTACTGACTGTTAGTGTGGTTTGTGTGTGCAACCTTGTGGAGGAAGAGCAGTGAGGGGGTTAGTAAATTTTTTCCCATATATGCAGGCATGGTGCTCCATAAGGGGTTGGTCTGTGCCATAATCCAAAGGGAAAGCCCAAGGAAGAAGTCAGAATCAGAAAGAATCTGAGTTTTTTGAAATTCATTCTTAACTCTATCTTTTTTGTCTCTAAGTGTTGGGTTTTTCTTGGTTGGCATTACTTGCTTTATAGGAGGGAATTTTGCCTTTATCCAAAGCTAAGTGGATCATTGGTAGAATTTTTAATGGGCTAAGTACTTGAATTACTTTTATATTAATTTTTTACAAATATAGTATCAGTGTGTTTTTTTCCCCCTCTTCCTTTTTGGAGGATTGGAAAGGTCTAGGCTATAAGTAGGAGCCAGATCTATTTTTGCTCACCTTTCTATTGCCAGCACCATTGTGTCTCCAGGCATGTAATAGGTACTCAAATAATTGTTAAATGAATGAACTAATGAATGAGTTTCTGACCTGAAGAGGCAGATTAATGCTTGTTGTGAATTTCTCTGTTATCAGAGTCCTTCCTGGTATCCTCAAATGTTAGTGGATTAGTCCAGACAGTGACCAATTTCATTTACTATTTATGTATCAGTAGATCAGAGACAAAGGCTTTTTAATGTGGGGGACACTTGGCTCTGAAACCCCTTATTTTTCCCAATCAGACAATGACTTACATTATTTACCTCCAGAGAACAGTCCCAGACACACTTGATTAACCTTAAATGAAAGATAAGCCATTGCTATGAGAAAGGACATGCTTTCAATAGATGGGCAGACAGACAGATAGATAGATATTAAACAATTTACAGTTTTATGTCTTGACAACTTGGATATTGTAACATGAAAAATGCTATTGAAAAGGACCAGTCCCTTCCTAGCACAGAAACTATAATATTTTCAGTAATGAAAGATGAATGCTTCAAATTTCCTTATTTAAAACCCTTCTTAGGGGTGGGGAATCTGCGGCCTTAAGGCCACATGTGGCCTTCTAGATCCTTAAGTGCAGCCTTTTGACTGAGTCCAAATTTTACAGAACAAATTCTTTTATTAAAAGGGGTTCAGCAGAGAAAGATGACGCTTTTCTTGCCTCTGTTGCTGCTTCAAAAAGAACAATCTTGAAATCAGAAGTCCTTGTTCTCTCTTTACCTCTCAGTCTCATTTGTTCATTAATGATTCCTAGATCCTATTTACCCAGACTGGGAGTGGAGCTAGGAATGTGGAATACTTTTGTATTTGGGATTCATGTGCAGGTAACAATACTTTGGAGACCAAGCATTTCATTGCTACTGTTTTTATGTAATTTTCCTGGGGTCAGGGAAAGGCAGGAGGTATTGTACTCTTGTTTTTTAACTTAATGAATACCATAAGAAAGCAACTATTATATTTCATTTCTAATATTATTTAATATTATGCTATAGCCAAATCATGTTTGCAATATTCAGAGAATAATTATGTTTAGAATCTTTTGAATAAACAGATTGCTCAGAGAAGCATATTAAATTAGAGGCTGGTCAATAATGTGATTGGGTCAGTGCTCATTGAACTTGGATAAAGAGAAAAGGGAAGATTATTTGAATGAACTCGGTAGCTAGGGAGATTTTTACATGCTTGGTACAAACTTTGGGGAAAGGACAGTTTTTTGGTTTTGTCTTTTCTGTTTCTCCTTAGAAATAACTTCCTTCCTGAAGTCTTAAGTGACTTTTTAGAAAGCCATGGAACAGCTGAGGGCCTTGCACACTTAAATGCCAGAAACTTCCTTGGTAAAAGAAAGTAATGGCTTTCTGGAGGTAGAAAGGCAATTGAGGTTTAGTTATTAATAGGTAGTAACTGAAAACAGTAGCTTTAGTGACAAAGGCATGCATTTATATATCAGTGTTTGAATTCTTTTCAATATTTCTCTATAGCTTCTCTTTCACAGAAAAGTTTATGCTTTATAATCAGTACAGAGTTAATTCAGTTATAAGGTTAGCTTAATGAGTTTTTTATTTTGTAGAAAAAGTAAAAGCCTGAGTCATAACCTTTTTCTTCTCTCTCAGTTATCTGTAAAGTGGGCCAATTCCTTAAAACCAGAGTGTTTCCATTTATCTGGAGCAATTCAACTTCCCTGTGACCTTTTGGAAATGGAGACTATTTTTTGCATTTCTATTTCAGCACTTAGCAGAGGGGCTAGAAAAGGACAGCAAATGTGAAATGAGAAAGAGAATTAATCTATAATTCCAGGCTTGTATTTCACAGCTTGTTTTAGATGATAGCAAACGTCACAAGCTTGTGGACACCTTGAGCAATCACTCACTTTTCCTAGAGTAGTGGTTCTCAAAGTGTGGCCCCAAACAGCAGCATCCATATCACCTGGGAACTTGCATGAACTACAAAGTTTTGGACCCCACAGCAAACCTGCGCTGCGAGTGAGGCCCACCAATCAGTGTTTTGAAGATTTCCTGGTGATTCTGATGGTTGCTTAAGTTTGAGAACTACTAGCCTAAAACAATAAAGGGAACCCTGTAGAATTTTCAGGACTGGGAGTCAATTAACCTTGCCCAGCTACTCTTTTCACAAAGAACAGTGGAAACTTGGCTGGCCACATTGAATAGGCTTATCCTGAGCATAGCATTTTCAGTTGGATGTGGTTCTCTATTCTGCCAGGGAAGTCTGGACTGATGAAAACTGTTTCTTCCAACTGCTATTGTTTGTGGCTCTGAGTCAGTGATTTTATTTCAGATATGTTTTTTCCCCCCTCTACATTGCCCATTTGACTGCAGTTCCAGGCTAATTAAGGAATAAGTATGTGGCATTCAGTCTCGGGAGGTATATGATTTTTTTCCTGAGTCCTGTGAAGGTTTTTGCAAACACTTTCTAGTTCATATTTTCTTTTTTTAATCAGGCAAAGACATTACAATTAAAATACTGTTAAAGCGATTCTGGCAAGTATTGCAATAAGCATGTTTTTTAATTAAGGGAAGAACAGGGGGATGCATAAGCAGTATCAGCTAAAGGGGAAGATTTTGTCTGATATCTATTTTAATTGAAATTAAAAAAATGGGAAAAACAGCGGCAGCAGCCTCTGCGTGTGTGTGTGTGGTGGCTCCATCCCAGGTTGCTAAGTTTAGGTGTTCTGTGCTTGATTAATTAGTAGCCAGCCAGAGAGTCCATTCCCTTTGCCCCCAATCCTTAAAGCCTGATTTATGCCTCACATCCCCATGAATATGTGAGGGCTCAGGCTTCTATTTCCTGAGCTGCTAGTGGATAGGATTATGGAGCGTGGACTAAGCTCTTGGGGGCTCTCGTTTGCCAGCCAAATTGATTTTCCGCCTCTCTGGACGGGGACAAGCCCACCTCGAAGGCTTCCCAGGCTCTGCTCCAGTGGATCAGACACAAGTCTAATCCGGATCTTGCCAACAAAGGAAGCTGTGTGCATCCCCATCACTATGCAGACTTTGGGCTGTGGCTGCTGTCTCTAAATGCTACTCTTCTCTCCCTCACTTCCGCCCGGCCCCTGCATCCCAAGCAGCACAGTGCAGTGGGGTACGGCAGTGTACCCCGGCTCTGCCCAGATCCCTCAGCCAGCTCTCCTTGTCAAGGCAGAGCGGTGTCTGTCCATCCCGAATGGATGATCATCTGTCATTCTCCAGGGGAAGGGAATTCCACAGGCTCCTTTGACTATATTTGACTATTTAACAATTGAAAGGTAATGAGATATAGACTGCTAGATTTTTTAAGAAAGAAAGCCAAATAGAGCTTATCCCTTTAGATAAGTAAATTGGATCACTTACATCTTAAAATTTAGGCATTTCAAGCTTTGAGTAAAGGAATTATCTAGCTTGATGATTCAGATTGATCTAATGAACTTGGGTGCTCAGATCTCTCCCTGAGCCTTGCCTGCCATCACCTCCTGCTTTCCCTCTGCTGGAAGATGAAATCACTGTCCCTTGGTTCATTCTGTCACCTTCCATTCACATCTAACCTAGCACAATCTGGCTCTGTAGCCTTTCTCCCTTGATCCTCCTAAAAATGACATTAAAGGTTTGACATGCTCACCTACCAGCTTCACAGTTCTTATGGCTCTTCCTAGAGCCTGTGTCTCTACCCGCTTCTGATCCTTCTCCTAATTCACCTAACTGTTTGACTCACTCTCAAGAATCTTGCTATTTCCTTTCCTTACTCTCTCCTTTAAATGTTGATGTTTGATAGCTTTTCTTCCTTATCTTTCTTCTGTTCTCACTCTATATGTCTTCCCTGGGAGACTTCGTTTACTTCCATAATCTCAACTCCTATTTATGCAACAAATATTTAGTGATCACTTACAGCCTTCTGCATGTGCCAGGTACTGATCTGGAATTGAAGATAGTGGGGATAGCCAGCTCTTTTGAAGACTACTATGATATAGTAAAATATTTATACTCTAATTTTTTTCTGTAAGGGGGAAAATGGTTAGAACTCTGTATTTGCTTTCATAAAAAAAAAAAAAAACAGAACAAATTATTTTGTGGTTATTACAGAGGATGACTAATTGTAGGGTTAGCCAAAAGCAGATTTTGAAGTACTTTGCAAACATTAGCTAGCTGCTAAAAGTCTCTTTTACTTCCCTTTAAAAGAAATAAAAGAAATGTTTAATGGAAAGAAGTGATTACATGTAAAAAGTTGTATTCATTTATTTATTTTAGAGGGAAGTAACAATAGTGATGGTTGATTGATTTTTATAAAATTACTCAAGGTTACTTGTGGGACATAGTCAGCTTTCATGAAAGTCATAACAAGCAATTTAAGGGTCACAGCCAAAGGCTGATTTCAGCCCTGCTCTTTATTTCAACGTTCAGAAATGGGGTTGAGCTCTATAAAGTGGAGAATAAAGTCCTCCCACTGCCCTCCTATATTCAAGTAGCTATCCTTTAAGGCAGCCTACTGTATATTTATTTTAAGCTAATAAAGTGTGAGGATGAAAATCTTTGGACCTTGCTACAGAGATAGATTGAGTGTGAACTTGATGTCCTTTCACACGAAGAAGGTTTCACTTTGGTTATCTAATTATTTCAGGCAAAAGTATCTGAATTCCTCATCAAACTCTCTTCTTAACGTACCTAGATTTCTTTATATTTGCTACTGATAGAATAGAGGGGAATGTTTTTTAGCAGGGGTCAGTGATATTCATAATAATTAATTAGTCCTGTTTTTAGCACTCTCAACGACACAAATAATTCATTTTCTTTGAGTTGAGTTTTTCTCCCTTCATTAGAGTCCTTATTAGCTCTTGTCAGTAAATGATGTTTCAAAATTCCTACCAATTTGTTTCAGTGTATTTAATATTTTGCTTAATAGTAAAAGGAACAAAGTTTATATATGTACCCACTAATCCTTGTAATCTGCTTCGAATCCTTTTTGGAATAAGGCAAGGTATATCTGCTTTAACAAAATTAAAATAAATCATATATAAACAAGCCATAGGCAAAGTTACTTAGGTTAACACATGTTTTTCCTTAAATGTAACTGTGAAAATAACTCCAATTAATTGAAAGCTACCAGGGAAGGTTTGTGGAAATGGATAGAACATGAACTTTTCTGTCAGGTCGTCCTGGGTTCTAATGCTTGGCTCTGCCTATTCTGGTCTGGAAGAGATATGAGCTTCTCTTAGCCATAATGTTCTCTGTGTAATACAGAATGTGATACAGACCTTGTAGACTGGTTTTGAAGGTCATTTTGGATAATATATCTAAATATTTTGGCAAGGTAAGTGCTTAATAAATGTTAGCTCCCTTCTTTTCCCTGGAAGTCTTACTTGAATTCCTGACTGTGCATATAATATCTTTCTCAAGAGAAATTCAACATTTACTGCAGCACAGGTGGTGTCGGGAAAACATAAACTTTGTGTCTCCGTGAGTGCCAAGTGCACATCTGACTGCATTCTAAAAGATGCAGATGTTAAATGTTCTAGAGTTGGAAGGAGACTCAGTGAATGCATGATTCTACCCTCTACCCATGAGAAAGCAGACCACCCCTAGGCACTGAGTAGGACAGATTTGGGAATTGAGTAATTTGAGGCCCAGCAATTTTATGGGACTTATTGAGGGTCATTCAGAGGCCAGTAGCAGAGTGAGGACAGGAACCCCAGTTCTGTTTCCTACCTTTACTCATCCTGTAAGTACTGTAAGTACTCATCAAGGGCAGTTCAGATTTCCTGACTACATATAATGCAGGAGTCCTACTCTGCAAACCCATGGTCTACCAGTTGAACGTAATTAGTTAGGACATCAATGATGTGGCTGTGAGTGAAAAAGTTTTAGTTAACATAAAATTTGACCTGTAGCACAGGTCACATTTCTTCCTTCTTTTTCACAGTGGGATTTGTGATTATCACTGCATTTGTATGTGTAATGATGATGGAAGGAAAAATTGAAGTCAAAATAGCTAGTGGGTCCTTTGGACGTCTGGTGAGCAGAGTGGTACTGCTTTGGCACTGAGCCTGCAGATCACCGAGGAGAGTCTCTTGCTTCTTGGATGGTTTTACCTCAGGGTATGAATTATATGACACACTTCAAAAGGACAGTCAGGACTAGCGCCAGTAGGATGTTGAGATGCAGATGGTCTAGCAGTGCTCAAGGGATGGGGCAGCTGTAGGAACTGAGCAGGTCACAGTGAAAATGGAGGAGGTGAAGACGGTGAATGTGATGACTGCAGCAGAGACCATTGCATTAAGTGTCGACCCGGGATCTGCCAGCATTATTGCGATAAGTTTCACCATAAAATTACCATGCCCATTTTCCAGTTAGAGCAACTGGATACCCAGCTGGGGTGTGTCATTCTATATTGCTGCTGAATGGAAAGGGCACTTTAAGGGGTCTGGTCTGGGTAAGCATCCCATGACCGTGACTGGTGGCGTGTGGTTTGGATGTTAGAATTGAAGACTAGAAAGTTTGATGAGTAGAGCTGAGAAAAGCTGAAAAGAAGTTCTAAAAGGTCAGGGAAGAAGTGGCCTCCACATTTGAATAGTGAATCAAATATTTATTGATCACTATCTTTGAACTAAGCTGGAGGTGAACAATGATGACTAAAGGCATCTTAGCCTTTTTCTTCTCTCCCTCTCATTCCTGCAGAGTGTGTTTAACTATTTCCAGGTGTGATTTTTGGAAAGCAGTACCAATTCAACTCAATAATTTGGCACACTGGATTTGGGACTAAATTTAGCAGGTGAAGTCTTTGCTCTTCACTGGCCCTCCCCAAGACCCTCTTTATTACAGTGGAATCTGCCTTTTGAGCCATTTCTGATGTCTTTCTCTTTCTACATCCTTTGCCTACCTTTAGTTCATAGAGGCAATATATGAGATAATAAATTAAATATAATGATGACATCCTTTCTGAGAAAAGGCAAGAGTGTGTATGCATGTGCATGTATGCATGTGTATATAAGGAAATTCAAGTACTTAAATCAGATTATCTAAAAAGATACAGCCATTTATCCATTCACTCAACAGTTATATATTGAATGCCAACTGCCTACCAGTCACTGTTCTAGACACCAAGAATTTAGGAGTGAACAAAACATGTAAATATATATTATGATATATCTGATGTCAAGTATTATGAAAAAGAAGATATTTAGGTAAGGGGCAAGGGAATGCTATTTTATACAGACTGGGGAGGGAAGGCCTCAGTGGGAAGTTGACATTTGAATAGAATAAGGAGGAATGAGCCACGTGAATGTCTGACAGAACATTCCAGGCAAAGGATGAGCATATGCACAAGTCCCAAGGTCTGTTTGAGAACCAAGCAGGCCAGTGTGTTTGGAGCACATGAATGAACAGGGGAGCTTTAAAAGATGATGTTGGAGAGGTGTTGGAGACAGGGTAGCAATTCATGAGGAGGCTTTTGTAGCCCAGTACAAGGACTTTGACTTTTATTCTGAGTGAGATGGGAAAGTATGGTTGGGTTTAGAAAAGAGGACTTCTGGTGTTTCCAGTATAAAGTCACAGCTTTGACCACTTTGTTACAGGATAGAAGAGTCTAGTCCAATGCTTTTGCAAACCACTTGCAGGAGGGAGTTGGATTTAATAGCTGATTCTGGTTAAAGTGTTTATTTACATGAGATGCTTTAATTATTTTGACATTAGTGAGAAAATTCTGTGTGAAATGTAAATATTCTAAATCTTTTAAAAGAAAGGTATTATAAAGATGAAAGTAACTTTTTAATATTTTAATTATTTTCTCTCACAATGTCATGTATGTAATGTTATTACAAATTAATATTCCTATATTACAGAAAATTTGGACATCAGAGCAAAATGGTATCTGTATCAGTTAAAGTTATTTGGTTGTCCACAACAGAAGCCAACTTTTCTTCAGAAAAGGATGTATGGGTAGCTTACTAATCAAAGGAAATCAATCTGGAAAATCAGACACAGAAATATATAGGAATCAAGGCATTTGTTGAGGGAGATTGGCAGGTGGGGCTCTTGGAAGCAGGAACTCTGCTCAGACTCCTTAGAATGCCACCACTGGAATTAATGAGATCTGAACATTTCCTATCTTTTCTTCCCTTTTGGTCCACATTCCTTTTGAAGTCCAGGTATGTGACTCAAGCTATGGTAGGACAAGACGTCTTGATCGACAGTCCCACTTAGCTTGTTCAATAGGGCGGAGAAATTCCTCCGGGAATTAGGGTCTATTATCAAAAGAAAGTATAATGGATGCTAGTTAGTTAAAATGCTACAAATACTATGATGTTAGCCATAATTGTACTTCCCCTATAATTCTTATAATTTTGGCACATTTTTTTCTATCTCTATTTCTTGTACATTTCCCAGTTTTTTTAAACTTAATCTTATAAGCTAATTTTATCTGTTGCTAAATGATAAACTTAGTGGCCTTCTCATCCCTTATTTAACCAGTTCTAAATTGGTGGACATTTAAATCATTGTGATAGAAAATATTATAATTAAGCTGCAGAGATTAGTAGTAGTAGTAGTACTAGTACTAATAATAGTAATAGCTAAGCTAGTTTAGTAATATAGTGCTTCTATTGCTAGGTGTCTGAGCTACCCTATAATGTTTCTAGAAGAGAGGATGAGGTAAAATAAGTCTAAATTCTAGCAGAAGTATTAATGTATAAATGAAGGGACTTTTATCGGATATGGAAAATGTCAAACAGGATGAGCCTTGTTCTCCCAGGAATTGACAATTTTTTCTTTGTCCATTAGGGGGCAAGCTGATTTTCATGGCTCCGGGACCCATCGAGCTCAGGGCCCATGCCATCCTTGTTTCTGATGGTGGAGAGCTCCGAATTGGATCCGAGGACAAGCCCTTCCAAGGCAAAGCTTGGATCAAACTCCATGGGAATTCCCACTCGATCTCCTTCTTTCCCTACGGAGTCAAGTTCCTGGCTGTGAGGAATGGAACTCTTTCCCTGCATGGTAAATGAGGCAATTGACCAGAGGAAATGAAGTAGGGCTGTGTCTAGAGAATGTGGGCAATGGAAAAATGATAAAACTATTTAAACATCTTTGGCTATTAGTTGCTGAGGCAACAAGGTCAATTAGAGCATGGTGTTCTTTCTTTAAATAACAAATAAAATTCTTATGATTCCTGTGGCAGTGTATACTACAGTTCCAATTATTTGCTCCTCTTCCTGTGAGAGGATTGTGTACTTGTGACTTTTAGTCCCTGCCTGTGGGTGGATCATACTTCTCTGCTCCACTGGGTGGGCTTGGCCATGGACTTGCTTTGATCAGAGGAATGTGAACAGAAATGATGCACTGCACAGCCAAGTGGAAGTTTGAAGAGTTGTTGTGATGCTTTAGCCATTTTTCTCTTTCCCTCTGCTCAAGAACAGCCTGTCCCAGGTGGGGACAGTTCCTCTTGCATGGAGATGACAGGGGCAGTGCTGCAGCTGGCCTTCTGCTGTAATGTATGTGAGTGAGGAATGAACCTTGGCTGTTGTAAGCCCCTGAGATTTGCATTTGTAACGCAGTATAATTTGGTGAAAACTGATGGATACAATTGGCTAGCATACACTGATGTTTCTCAACTTGTAATAGCCTTCCATCCCAAACCAAACAGACACAACTTCATTTTGTTGTTGTTCAAATCCCTTCCCTTCTCTCTTCTGTGTCCTCTTGCATGAATGGGGTTTAATTATGGTTCTGCTTAGAATCCTCTTACAGATGGGTTGGGTGGTTAAGGATTCCTAGAAGAAAATAGAGATTAGGCTGCAATGTGTTTCTGCTCCAACTCTATTTGCCTTCTGATGATGCAATTCTCCTTTGCAAAATGGACATTTTCCCCACCTTGAGATTCAGGATAATTTTTAGTATCAACTGGAAAATGTAAGTACAAAATAATGAATGTTAAATATATTTCAGTGGCTACTTGAATACTTTTGGTTGCATAGCATGAGCTAAAGGCAGATCAAAGTGTGGGCTCCAGATAGTGACTCAATCTCCACAAAACATATTGCCATTGACATTTCTATATTGGCATAGCAAAATAAAACCCACTTATCTTAGAATAATCATTCTAGATGTGGGCATGAAGCTGTGCCAAGGGGTCTGCCATTTTTTCTCTGTCCAGGCTTTGTCTATTACAGACGGTGGGACTCAGTGATTGTCTACCAAAAAGTACTCTCCTGCCTCTTTTGGCTTTCTGTGAGAGGAAGCGAGATCTTTTCCTCAAGCATTTATTAAGTGTTGACTCTGGGCTAGCCAGTGTGCTAGACACTGGGGATCAAATTTTGTAAGGTTTAAGAAACCCGTAACTATCTGGACAGAAATTCAAAATGCCTATTATATTGGTTCTTATGACCTACTTCCAAGAAGGTCTTTTTTCCTCCTATCTTCATCAGCAAGCACCTACACTGATTTTATAGCCCGGGATCTACTTGCACATCAGGCATGATCTTCAAATGTTTGTTTGTTCTAGTTTAACGGCCACTTAGGCCACCAATCAACCCAATTTGCATCTGTTCACCACTGAAAAAGCACAACGGGAGCATGAGAGGGCACTGATCAGTGTTTCAGCCAGCCCATAGATCATCCAAGGACCTTGAGGCTCAACAGGCATCCTCAGATTTGAGAGTCACTGTCCTGTGTGATGCAAATGGTACAACTCTTATTAGAAATTGGAATTCAAATGAGGAAACATGAAAACTCTCCTAATTCTTTTACTCTGCCTCTTTCATTTCAAGCTCTTCTCATTCTCATGCCCTATGATGAATCAGTGAAAGAGTTCATAAATATACCTTTATGCACCTGTATTTTAAGTGTCTCCTGTGCTTGTAAGCCTTTGTGATTAAGCAAATACACAGTTAAGAAAATTCCTAGTGCCATTGCTTACAGTCAATATGGGGCAATTAAAACACAGTAGATGCTTCTAATATGTTTTCAGAATTCAGGAAATTAAAAAGAGAGTTGCCAAAGTAGTCCAGAGAGTACATACATAGTACTCCAACTTGGTTTTTGAATGTAACAAGATAAGTTAACTTGAGTGGTAATATATTTTGGGAAATCAGCTCACTACAAATTGTGACTATAAACATTGTACTGTAAATGTTTTGTAGTTTTCCTCCAATAAAATTTTCGGAAGAAAAAAAAAAAAAAGAAAGTTGCCACTCTAGCTGTGTGATGTTACTGGATATGGAGAGTGAGACCTGCTCACCCTCTGCTTCCCTTGTTTCTGTCTTCTCCCTCCTCTTCCTCCTCTCTCCCTCCCCTTCTTTATCCTCCTTCTCCCTCTTCTTCCTCTCCCCTAACCTCTCCGGTACACCCAGATTATTTGTCTTCAACACCCTTAACCCATTCCCTGAAGCCCTGCCAGCATAGGAGTTACTGGGGTCTCATCTGAACGACAGAGCTTGCACATTGAACCCAGGCAAAATCAAGCTATTTTCTCTCTAATGTGATGCTGCTGCATCTCATTCATTGGAAAGAAATATCATGTAGAAAAGAGCTTAGCCATTTGGGTGAGAGGAATTCCCTTCCTGATGTATCTGTCAGAGAAGCACAGTCCCACGTGCAGCTCATCAATCCTCTCCGTTTCCCTCTCCCTCACCACCTGAGGTCTCAAACAGATGTCCCCTCCGGCGTGGTGGTATATCATGGTTAAAATCATTACATAATTTCACTGGCCTTTTCCCAGGGCCAAAGGTGTGTCTGGTGACACTGGGGCTTTAGGGGAAGACTAATTTTCTTTTGCTGTCAAGTATGCAAAACAGTGAGCAACTTGATTCACTGCTCTGCACCCAGAAAGTCCCTAATGACCCAGCATTTACTCGGCTTCCCAGGAAAGCGCAGTGAGGAGATTCACCAAGTTTGGCATGCACAAGACTCTTCTGGGGAGATTTTTAAAATCTAGATTCCTGAGCCCAGGAATGTGCATTTCAATGATTTTATGCACTTGGAGATATACTGATTTTAATGGTTAATAGTTTGGGAATCAATAATCAGTCCAGTTCTACTGCTTATCAGCTGTGACCTTGGACAAATTGTTCTCTATAAAACCAGAAAAACACTGTCCCTGTCTCGTAGACATTGTTCATGGAGTGCTCCAGAGTACCGGGCACAGAACATGAGAACAGTGTTAGTTATTGCTCCTTTGATTATATTCTTTTTCTTTTTCCAAAAGGACTGGGTACCCAGCACTGATTTTCTCATATTTTCTTTCAGGGGTGAGAAAACATGGGGAGTGGGATGGTTATGGGAGGCTTCCGTTTCAAAATCTGGCATGGTACCAGCTCTACCTAGAGATTTTTTTTTTCTGCTTATTAATTTTCTTGTCTATCTCTTTTCATCAAGTAAAAGTGGAGTTTTAGCTTTGGCGATCACGCGGTAACAGCATTCCCAAGGCATCTTCTGTTCTGTTCCCGCCCCCCAGTGAACACCTTTAGATTTTAATCTCTCGTGGTGCAGCTGCTTCCCAGCAGTGGGAAACCACTGTTCTCGGGTGTGGTTACAATAAAGCCTTCTTGGAAACTATTTGCATGGGCCCCCGTAGCCAGAAGAAGGGCACTGCCCAGCAAGTGACATTTGGCTCCCAATATCCAGCAGTCAGTGGACTGATGGATTCTATTTTAACTCCTGCTCTGGTCACATAGAATCACAGGAATGGGGCTGCTTGTCAGTCCTATGCTGTCCCCACCTTGTCCCTCCCACTCCCTTCTTCGTCAACATTATCACCCTTTGAAACCTTCCTGCTCCGGCTGATTTTTATCATAGATTAAAATCGCTAAGCAAACAGGCTTTGCTGTTCAGCTGTCACGATGAAAGATGGAGTCTAAAGCATGTTTCCTGTTTTTCTTTGAATGTAGAAAACTCTCACCTGCTCAGACACTCACACACGCACCTGCATGTACACACACCCACACACAGCGCTTTCTTTTTCTGTCTGTTTAGGAGTAGATAGGGACAGGGCGTGGTGTTCTGAATCTTGGGTAGAGTTCAGATTGTCTAGGAAGTTCTGTCAGCTGCTCACTTTGCTATGTTAATATGACTAAAGGGTCGAGGGATTCCTCCAGAGCTGTGGTCTGGAGTTTGGATAATTGTAGTCAATAAGGAAATTTCACTCTCGCTGCCTTTTGCCTTCTCCTCCCTGTCTGCCAGTCTGGGTTCACCACCCCAAACGGAGTGCCAATCACTTGTCACTCTTGCAGGGGGCCGCTGTCAGCCTGGGCATTGTGAATTTTTGACAATGTAATTACGGCTCTTGCTTCCACAGTGGGAGTCTGAGCAGGACGGTGGGGCTTTTATTGATTGTTCAGCAGGGAAATTTATCAATGTCTCTCACTTCATTTCCAGTTCCTCCCTGAGAAATTTGGCTGACAGTTTCTTAGGAAAAAAACAGTCTTATGGCCTTGACTGGACTTCCGTCTTTGTCCTTTTCAAGAAATTACAAGATATAGGCATTAAATATAAATGGAAATTTATGAGAAAAACTAGTTTGTGGGGCATGATGGAAGAAAACACTGGTGCAATTGTTGTGAATGTAAGAATTTGGTAGAAATAAATAAGGAAAAAGTGGTATAAATAAGCAAGTTTAGATATGGTTTTCCTTCTAAAAGTACCAAGTATCTGTATTTAAATTCCACGCTTTTTACTGGTACTATGTTATGTGTACTATTATTGTAGTATCAGGCTGCTAAACAGCATTAGGCTGCCTTTAAGCACGGCATAGTGCATGTGGAGCAGGCATGTGTTCAGAAGCGTGTTCCTGGGCAGTGGTTTTCATACTGTGCTCCACAAAATCCAAATGTTTCCTGGAAGGACTTCAGGGGTTCCACAAACAATGGAATATTGGGTGATTCAGAAGTAAAGGCTTAAATTGCTCAAGTAAATTGATTCATTGCTTTTATCTCTATTGCGTATTTATGTTCAAAGTAATATTTCATTAGAAGAAAGAGTTCCACTGCTAGAATTGTGATTTAAAAAACTTTACTAGGTCATTCTTTTAACCGTGGTATGTAGAGCCTTTTGAGGACCCCAGGGCCTCTCTTTGCATGATTCCTACTTCCCTGAGACTGATTTAGCTCTGGGACATGTTCTAGAAAGTCTTTTTTTCGATGTAGGATGAAACTTTCTAAAGTCCATTTTCCTTTCATGACAGCTCCTCTTTATCCAACTGTGTATGATTAAATCTCTGCCCTTTTGTTATCGGATTGGTCGTTTCCAATTCTGTCTTTTCTCCATCCATAACGTCTCCTCTTGCCCTGCCTTCCCTATTTCTTCTAGTTCATGACTCCTCCTTTTCGTTCTGTCTCCCATTCTCTTGGGCTAGAAGAAAAACCAGAGCTGTGACATGGCATTTTTGCATGTGGATTTATTACTCTTAAATTGTTTGGTTTTGAGGGACAGAAGCCCAGTGTAAACAAACTTTGACAAAACAGAAGATATATGACCTTTTATTGTCAAACTGCAGAAGGTACAGGAAGACACTGACCTTGGACATGAATGCCTCCAGGCGTCTGAATGTTCTCAGGACTTACCTTCAGTCTCTTGCTCTTGGATCTCTTTGTGTCTATTGGCTTCACTCTCTCCTACTCTTTAATGGCATCTTCTACAGAGTCATTGGCATTTCCTGGTTTAATGTAGACTTCGATTTCTTACCACCAAAGAAAGGAGCTTTGTGTTCTTTTAAAGAAATAACCAGGGAATGCCTCACAAAGTCCTGCTTGATTTACCTGGCAGACTAGGACCATGCGTGGTGTGTGTGCATGTGTAGGTTTGTGTGTTTGCATGAGCCTGTTTTTTTGGGAAGTTGTTCACCAAAAGAAAGGGTGGTAGCCAGTCCCGTAGAGGAGTGTTGCTGGGCACACAAAACTATGGGTGTCCTCTAAGCTAGTTAAAATAAAGTCTTAGGCTTTTGACTTCTGGTTCAGTCTGTGAAATCTCGAGATGTCTGAAACTCATCAGCCGAAATATTCCAAGGTAGTACACTATTTACTATAAACTTGATGTGTAAAGTTAAAATCAGTTATCTTTTAGGCTACATTTAGGTTGAATAAACCAAGTGTGTGAGATCAGGCACACAAAAATGCTGATCAAGTTACTACTACAGAGCTTACGGTATAGAAGTTCCCATCAAATAGCAGAAGAAATTAAAACAAATATTGTTGGGAAACCTTTGCTGTGATTAGACCCAAAATTTTAAATTTCAATGTTACTGAAAATTTTTAAAGTGTTATTTATTCCAGGTTCTTATGAAATATAATTTTCTAGTAGATGTTATGGTTTTTTTCTTGCTCCTTTCCAGGGATCTTCCTCAATATTGAAGCGGTTCTCTGCCTTCTCCTAACATTTACCTCCACAAAACAGTACCTGGGAATTTATGGGAAACGTGAGCTGGTGTGGTGTGTAAATTTGCCACAGGGCTAAGCAAACAGAAGTACATTTTTTAGGAATGTTTGTGAGATGCAAACTTTCCAGACAGAGGTCTGGCTCAGAACAGACTTTATTTTTCTCTAGTAACTGTTGTCACCTATCCTGATGGATCATTTTCCCTGTCCTTTAACAACACCTGGGTGCCATAGCTTTCCAGCTGATTTCAGATATTAAAAAGGCCAGTCCCAATTAGTCCAGTTTAAAACTTCAGTCTCCTGTTCATTCAGTGTTCCTTTTCTCCTCCTCAAAGATCCATCTTGAGGCACCTGGAGGGATAGGGTTTGCTTCTTCACACCTCCTCTCATCCTTCTTGTTTTGTATTCTCTCAGCATTGGGGCATGATGTTGAGGTAAGGCAGAAAGCTTCACAAGCTTTTTACTTAACTGTGCAGTTGTATCTTCTATTGGGTGTTGCTGCCTCTCTGGATAATACTTGCTGTCTGAAGCTTCTCCCTCCTAAGATGCCTGCACGAGATCACTGGAGCCCTGCACGGGGTCTTCCCACTGCATAGTTTCCCAATGTGGAAGCCCCTCTTGAGTTTGCAGTCCCATTAGCACCCACCTTGGGGGTGCACTTGGGTGAGGTACCAGAAAGTTGGTTCAAAGCTACCTTCTCTGGCATCCAGTTATGCAGAGGAAACTTACAAATCCATCCACATCAAAGATGTTTCGCTCATCACCCCTTTCTCTGCTCTGCTCTCTCTCTCTCTATTTCTTCCCCCTGCTCAGATAAGTATGAGTAGCCAGCAAAAAGGTTACATATGCAGATATCCAACCTGGGAAAAAGAAAGAAGTCTCCCCATCTTATAGGAAACTCAAGATTGGTACTTACGAAGCCCCCTTTTTTATACTCCCTCATACCTCCCTCTTTAAGAAGGAGAGGAAAAGGCCATGGTCAGCTCACCCAGGCTGATAACTCAGCCCCATCTCTGAGGATTTCTTTGAATCTCCTTTTTTTGTCACTCATATAGCCTGGGGTGGGCTCTGTTCCAGGGACAGCTAAGGTGGCAGAGTTAGATTAGCTTCCTTTTAATAAGCCCCAAGGAGATGTCTGCTCCCTGACTGTTTATGACTCCCTTACCCCATTGGATTCTTGTTCCACGTTGGATCCTCCTGGTAGGTTCTGGAGGACCAGAACTTCTGCTCAATGACCTGCTACATGTATAAAAGGGCACTCTAAAGGAATGTTGGATTGGAGGGGAGAACAACTGTTGTTTTGCTGTCAATGTTGTTGTTTTGCTGTGTTATGCTCTGTTTTTATTTAGGGCTCTGTTTACTCTTCTTACGTATTTAGAAAGTAAGATTAAATAAAGGGGAAGAATGAAGGGAGGAGGATGGGGAAAACTTAAAACTTATTTGTTGCGTTTTGTTACCTTAAATTTAAAGAAGCTTCAATATAGCATTGGGATTCTGGTCACCTGGCATGTGGCAGATCGTAATGATGCAGTGGAGTTAATACTGATGAGCATGGTTCTAGTGTACGTGGGTCCCTCAGCATGGTAGGATGGCCACTGCCTGGATGACTGGTTCTCCCAAGCAGAGGAAGACTGGTCCTTGGCTATATGTCATCCTAAATATAACCAATACCACCAAAAGAAGTAGAGTGGAAATTTTCTCTATTCTGTATTATTGTAAAATGCTTCATAAAAGGTCCATAATACACTACACAACCATTCTATGCACAATGGCAGGAAATTCTGCTAAAATTTCATTGATCTGGATAAGAGTAACCTTGGAAGGATCTATAAGAAAAGGTTTCTTAAATTAATAGTACAAACCACGCTTTAAGGAACTTGTTTAAACACATTTAAGTGAACATGCTGTTTTTAAGGTCTTTTAATTTTCGGTGTCTACATGTAAATGTATACTGCTAATTAGAAATGAGTTCTAGCTATTCAATAATCCAAGTACAGCGGGAACCCCACTTAGAAACACATTGTGAGGTACTTCAAGTTTCTATATATACTTGAAAGTGTTGGTATTAGTCAGGTCTTTTTTGGTTGCAAGTGACAGAAACCCTATTCAAACAAAAAATAGGAGCATTTATTGCCTCATAGAACTGAAAAAATCTTAAGGCACAGCTGAGTCCAGGTGCTCCAGTGAAGTCATTAAGACTCTGTTTCTCTGCAACTCTTGATTGTCTTCCCCCTGAATTGGCTTCGTTTTCAGTCAAACTCTCCGTTCTTGGAGGCAGACATGGGACCCTGTGGCTCCAGATGAAAGAGAACGCCTCTTCCCAATGGAGACTGGACTCAGGAGCGAATTTCAACATTCCCCCATCACCACTTCACAACCTCCTTCTGGCTGTCCCCCCTTAGCTATTAACAGTAGCTAATATATTACATATGGGTTGCTAATCATATTTATTGTATGTCATGAAGGCAGGGATTTTCTGTTTTTTGTTTATCCCCATTGCCTAGAACAGTCTAGACTCATAGTTGGATTTCAAGAAATATTTGTTACTTTAATAACTGAGTGAAGAGCTTGAGCCTTCAGGATTAGCTTTGGTGCCATTCAGGTCAAAAGCGTTTGTGCCACTGAACTAGCTCCTATGACCAGGGAAGTCTTATTGGCTGGTTTGTGAACAGCACCCAGAGCTACAGGACCTGAGAGGGAGAGTAAGGGAGGATAGTTTTTTAAAATAAGAGACGTGTTATCCAACCAGAATAAAAGAAAGATAAAAAATAGCTTGTCCACTTTTTAAATACTTGACAATCTGACATTTGTAATACTCTTACTCGTGTGGAATTGCAAATTAATAAGGTTTTACTGGATAGCCTACATGAATATATTTCACACTTATTTAGTTTGGCTAGGTAAATGTTCAACTAACTACTTCACCAAGCAAAATTAAAGCCCTTAACACAATTAATGAAAATTCAGGATTAAAAATGTATAATGACATTGTGATATTTTCTAGATTTGATTATGTTTTGAAAGTGTTATTAAAAAGGTGAGGTTGACTTTACGATCCTTTTTAGTCTGAGGATCCAAGACCACATGAATCTTGCTCTTGACTAGTTACTCTTTTGTATAATTATGTACATATAAGTAAGGCAAAAGCATGAATATTGAATATGGGGATTTGGTATCAAGCCAAAAAAGGAACTACTAGCTAGCAAGGATGTATCATGTGATGAATTGTTCTTGTCTTAGTTATAAAGGGGATGGGCAACTAGCTTAAGACCACACACAAAACCAGGGATGTTATCACTTAAGAGAAGGAAGTCCAGCACAGCCAGCCAGACCCAATGCTCGGGGGAGCCACTGGTCTGGTCCACTGACTTCAGGCCTTTCTAGATTAGGAGGCAGATTTCAGGGAGCTACCTCCTAAACTCTTGTCCTATCCTTGTGAGGGAAGAAAGACTAAGAATAGAGACCTCCTCATTCTTTGATCTAGTGAATTTTCCATTCCCTGATGTTGTGCCAAGTATTTTCTAGAAATAACCAATTAATAGTAATATTCTTTCCCTTTGTGGGATTGAGGAGGTAGGGATAGGCAGCTGTGAGTGTCTTTTAGGTAATGACAATAAAAATTCTATTTTTTATCAAAAGCAGTTATTGCCATGTTATAAATATTAGTACTGTAGTAGAATATTTTGACCACACAAAAGATAAATTGAGAAAGTATTTCTCACATTATAACAATAGATTCTTTGAAAAATTGTAATCTACTTCCATCTAAAATTCCAACTATTGATAGAATGAATAGTGAAAACAGTACCTAAGACCTTAAATTTTCTGTCTAATCCCTATAGCTTTAAACTTTCCCCCTTATTTTCCTTTGACACTGTTAATCATGAATTAATAAGTTACTATATTAATCAGGATTCTCTGGAAAAACAGAACAAAAATACATATTTGTGTGCATTTGTGTGTGTATGTGTGTGTGTCAGGAAGGAGAGCCCTCATACCCAGCCTTTGTGTTCTATTCAGGTCTTCAGCTGACTTGATGAGGTCCACCCACATTAGGGAGGGCAATCTGTTTTACTCAGTCTCCTGATGCAAATGCTATCACTTCCAGAAACTCTCCTATACATACACACAGAATAATGAAGAATGTGATGCCAAATGTCTGGGCACCCTATAGTCCAGTCAAGTTGACATATAAAATTAACCATCAGCCACCAAAGTGGATCTAATTTTCCATAACTGACTCAGTATCATATCTTGGACAGATAATTCAGGAAGTTATTAAGCATCTCACTTTGACACAAAGCTTCTGAGGGGAAAATAAGTAGCTCTAAGATCCATTTCTTCCTCTCAAGTTTGCTATAGTTTCCTTTCTTCCTGCTAGAATGTGGTAATCTTTGCTGCCATTCTGCATCTTCTCAAGATAAGCTTGACTCTGCTCAGTCATGGAGTCCTCACTTGCTTGTCTTCCTGTGATAAGTGTTAGGAGTGTGGGCTCTGGTAACAGACTGCTTGGGTCAAAATCCCATTCCTACCATTAACTAGATAGTAGACCTTAAAAAACTTAACTCCTCAGTGTTTTGGTTTCCAAATCTATAAAATGGGATGACGCCAAAACATTTCTCATAATGTTATGTGATTTCAATGAAATAAAACATGAAAGTACTCAGCACAATGGTGGGCATCGAGCAATTACTCATAAATGTTAGTTATTGCTATTGTTATATGTGTCTATAGTGTTGATTTTGTGAAGTTGCTTCATTGTTTTTCCGAGAAGGGTGGGATGGTGTTTATTGCTTTATGGTGATCTGTCAGCCAGAAACCTGGGTGTCATTCTTGATACCTTCTTTATCATTCTGACTCACATCATGTCCATCACCATGTCTTGTTGATTTTAATTCTTGGATAACTCATGAGCTCATAACTTATGAGCTCCACTTCCATTACTGTCACCTTAGTTTATGATACTTTCAACTTACGTCTGGACTATTGTGTAAGCCTTCTAATTTATATTCTGGTTGCCACTTTTGTTCCTCTCCAATTAATTCTTTGCCCTGGAGCCAAGATGATCATTTAAAAACACAAATTTTTTTATAGCATGCTGCTGCTCGAAATTCTTCAGTGGCTTCTCATTGTTTCTTAGATAAAGGACAAATTTCTACCATGGCTATAATGCCCTATCTGATTTAGGTCCTTGCTTATATCTTCTGCCTTGTTTTCTAGCCCTCCCTCCCCAACTCCATGCTCCAGTAGCAACTTTCTTTCAGTTTATTAAATGGTTAATGTGGTCAAGAATTTACATTTTTTACATTTTTTGAGTACCACAAGAAACTCAACTTTGTTAAGTAAATGGAAAGCTACATAGGCAGAAGATGGTGATTTTTCCTTCAAAGAGAATTCTTCCATATGCATCATCAAAGCAATACTATTAATAGTATTGCTTTCAGCCTGGTCATGGAGAAGAAGTATCACTGAATTGGGTATTATGTTCAGTATTCATTAAAATTGGATTTTACCTAGATCCTGGCACTTTATAATTTTCAAAGCTACTTCCCATTCTTTCTTCTCGCTTAACTCTCACAACCACCCTGTGAAGTAGAAAAGACTGGGATTACTGCTTTCATTTTAGAGATGATGAAACAGGGGCCCAGAAGGGGAGGTAGCTAAAATTTATTCCATCCTTTTCATGGGCTTAAGATGCACATGGACTTACTTCTATTTTGTGTACACATGGGTGGTTTTACCTGTGGCAGAAAGACAAACAGAAGATACTTATTCCTGATTTCTGAAACAGTCTTCTCAATTTTAATTTTTTTGAGTTATTTTGGGATTCCAAGTGGGGCTTTATTCCTTATGGCTCCCCTTGTAACTTTCCTGGTAGAGGTAAAAAGAACCTGTTTATTTCCCAGTTTCTTATTTACCTTTCAGTGCTTTTATGGAGTTTTCTGATCTCTGTGATGGCAAATCTGCAAGTATTTTCTTTTATGATTTCTGCCTTTGATTCTATGTTTAGAAATTATTTTTTATGCAAAGACTATTACTAACAATTTACCTATATGTGTTTTTTTTCATACTTTTATTGTTTCTTTTCACATTTGGGTCTTTAATCAGGATTGGCAAACTATGGCCCATGGACCAAATCTGGCCATTGTTTGTTTCTGTGAACAAAATTTTACTGATGCAGGGTCATGCTCATTAGTTTAGGTATCATCTATGGCTGCTTCATGCTACAGTGGTAAAGTTGAGTCATTGTGACAGAGACCACCCCATTTGCAAACCTGAAACTCTTTACCATCTGTCTCTTTACAGAAAACATTTGCTTATCCCTACTTTAATCAATCTAGAATTTATTTTCATATAGTTTATAAGTCAGTTATCTAATTTTTAAAAATGGATAACCAATTTTCTCAACATTATTTATTCAACAATGCAATTGTAGTAGGTTGGAAAATGACTCCTGAGTATGTCCATGTCCTAATCCTATCTGATCCCTGGAACCCATGAATGTTACCTTATTTGGCAAAATGGACTTTGCAGGTGTGATTAAATTAAAGATCTTGCAGTGGGGAGATTATACTGGATTATCCAGTGGGTCTTATGTGATCACACTGGCTCCTATAAGAGACATGCAGGAGGAGTCAGAGGAGAAGGTGATATGATGATGGTAGCAGAGATGAGAGTGGTGTGCTTTGAAGCTGGAAGAAGGGACAACAAACCAAGGACTACAGGCAGCCATCAGAAGCTGAAAAAGTTATGGAAATGAATTTTTCTCACAGAGCCTCCACAGAAGGTGTCAACACTTTAACTTTATCCCAGTGAACCTAATTTCAGAATTCAGACCGTCAGAATTACAAGACAATAAATTTGTGTTGTTTTAAAACACAAATTCTGTCATAATTTGTTAGAGGAGCAATAGAACTAGGTATGTCTTGAGATAGTGATACTACTTTTAGAAATTTATTTTAAAGGGATGATCATCAGTATGCACAAAAATTGTACTCAAGGATCCAAGCAATTCAATAACAAGGAAAAAAAATAAAACCTGTTTAAAAGTGGGCAACGGTAAAATGTGGTATATGTATACCATGGAGTACTATTTAGCTATAAGAAACAATGGTGATACAGCACCTCTTGTATTTTCCTGGATAGAGCTGGAACCCATTCTACTAAATGAAGTATCCCAAGAATGGAAAAATAAGCACCACATGTACTCACCAGCAAATTGGTTTCACTGATCAACACCTAAGTGGACATACAGGAATAACATCTATCGGGTGTTGGGCAGATGGGAGGGGGGAATAAGGGATGGGTATATACATGCATAATGAGTACAATGCGCACCATCTGGGGGATGGACATGCTTGAAGCGCTGACTCTGGCGGGGAAGTGGGGGAAAGGGCAACACACGTAACCTAAACATTTGTACCCCCATAATATGCTGAAATAAAAAAAAGAGAGAAAAAAAGGTGGGCAAAGGACCTGAGGAATAGACATTTCATAAAAGAAAACATACAAATGGCCAATAGGAATGTTAAAAGGTGCTCAACATCACTAATCATCAGCGAAATGCAAATTGGAACCACAGTGAGATATCGCTCACACATGTTAGAATGGCTGTTATGAAAAAGATAAAAAGATATATGTTGATGAAGGTATGAAGAAAAGGGATCCCTTGTACACTGTTGGTGGGAAAGTAAATTAGTATAGCCGTTATAGAAAACAGTATGGAAGTTCCTGAAAAAATTAAAAGTAGAGCTACAATATGATCCAGCAATACAATTTCTGGATACATATAGAAAAGGAAATTAAGTCAGTATGTTGAAGAGATATTTGTACTCCCATGTTTATTGAAGCATTATTGTAATAGCTAAGATATGAAATCTAACTAACTGTCCATCAGTGAATGATTGGATAAAGAAAATGTGTTATGCAATGGAATATTATTCAGCTTTAAAAAAGAAGGAAATCCTGTCATTTGTGACAACATGGATAAACCTGGAGGACATATGCTAAGAAAAAAAGCCAGGCACAGAAAGACAAATACCTTCACGATCTCATGACATATCCTCATATCTAAACAATTGAACTCATAGAAACAGAGAGTAGAATGGTGGTTGCCAGTGACTGGGGGAAGAGCAATGGGGAATGGGGAGATAGATCTTGGTCAAAGGGTAAAAAGTTGCAGTTAGCCAGGGTAAGTAAGTTCTGGAGAGCTATTGTACAGCATGGTGATGATAGTTAACAGTAATGTATTATACGTGTGAAAATTGCTAAGAGAGTAAATCTTAAATGTTCTCACCACAAAACAATAAATATGTAAGGTCATGGATGTATTAACTAGTTTGATTTGATTATTTCATAATATACATATATATCAAATAATGTTGTATATCAAAACATCCTGTTGTACACTGTAAGTATATATAATTTTTGTCACTTTAAAAAACAGTAAAAAATTATGCTCAAGAATGCTCACATCTACATTATAGGAGCAAAATATCTGAAACAAGCTAAATATGGAGAAGTCAAGGATGAATATAAAAATATACTATTTTATATGGGATACTGTGATACCATGATGATGTCATATAATATAGTGGAACGATGTTCCCTTCATATTAAATAAAGAGAATTCACAAAAATTATGTGCACAGAATTACCACATTTTTGTTTAAATATAAAATTTTTTCAACATATGAACATAGGAAAGGAATGGTAGGAAAAATATATATTAATATTACTCTGTTATGTTAAGATCCTGAGTGGTTTTATTTTATTTTTTTGCTTCTCTATAGTTTTACTTTATACTTTATGCATTTGTTGCTTTTCTCAGAAGAAATTATGCTGTTAAAAACTAGCCCTTTCTCTCCTCACTCTTCCCTCCACTCTAAAGCATAAACCATAGCAATGATTATCAAAATGAATATCTATCCGATTAGGAATATATCTGGGTTTTTATATATTTTGGGGCAATGAATGGAAGTGGGTATTAAAGACATTCCATAGAAGCCTTTAGCTTTGACCATGTGGATTTTGCACCTCTAACTGAAGATGCTTCACTAAGGGCTGTATGGTCTAACCATGGCATTTGTTGAAATGGCCTGAAGTCCCTTTGTACTTATATTCACATATGAACATTATTTTGATGAAATGATTCTTTATTTCTCTTTCTTCTTTCTCTCTCTCATTCTCTCCCCCATCCTCACCTTCTAAATGTTTTGGAAAGGTCTCAGCAGTTATTCACTTGGAATAAAGATTTAAGTCCTACAAAATAAGCAAACAGAGGACAATTAGTGATTTTAAAGTGTGTTAACCCACAAAGACTATTTTCTTTCTCTCCATACCCATTTGGTAAGAATTGTTCTCTGGGACTGTGTAATTATGGATGAATGACATTGAAATGCTTGAACAATAATTTGTAGGAAATACAATTATGAGTAGAAGTCATTAGTGGGAGTAAATGAATAGTTGGTTGGTTAACAGGTCAATGTTGAAAGCCAAAGTGGTTAAACATTGTATTAAATTACAAGTTAAAAGCACAGTCCTTTTTTATTTAAGGATATTCATAAATTATTGAGCTTTTAAAACTGTATTTTTGTATGTTTTTTGATTTGTGGTACAGAAAGGAAGAGAGCTGCCCAACCTGGGTTTTAAGAGCTCTATGAATAGAAATGACTCACATTTGAAATGTGCATAATACTTTCTTCATCAGAGAAGTCAGTCACTCCACCTTGTGTGACATTTAAATAACATTTATGAAGTAATGAATATGATTTTTTGAGTATCAAAGCTAATTGGGTACAGTTAATTTATAGCTCTTTCCAGAGGCTAGGAATTCCATTCCATTACTTGTTTAATTCTCTGGTCCTGGATTCAGAAGACCCAATTTCAGAACTTGGTGCTAGTATTTATTACTACATAATCTTGTTTTTGAAGAATCTTAACTCCTATCTGAATAATCTGTAAAAATAAATAACAAAGCCCCCAAACTAAACAGTTCTTACTTTAGGATAGAACTACTTAGCATAGGTTGGGTTTATTCTAAGTTCTCAATAAATATTTGTATTGTTTTTTCCTGTCTTTTACATATTGAATATTACATACTCACTTGGGTGTGTATCTGATGGGGATTTACAAATGATTGTCCAGAAGAAAATATTTAAAATAATTAATTTAAACCACTATGAGTTGACTGCCAATCATGAGTCAGGGACTGAGTTAGGATTTGTGACATAGACAAAGGAAACATAAGGCAGTGGCCCTGCATTCATGGTGCTGTTCAGGTGGGGAGAAAAGGCATGCACTGTAATAATTGCAGAATAACTGAGCACTGAAATAGACGGTTATAGAACTGAGGTCTCCCCAGGCCTCTCTGTGCCTGCTCAGCCTGTGGCTATTTCAATAGTGATAACAATTTTTACTGCCTACAGCCTCCAACTCTCCCAGAACTTCTATCCCTTTTCAACATTGCTGTCTGCTTGTTACAGGTTTTCTCACAATGTGTTTCCTGCAAGTTCATCAACCAATCTGTCTGCTATGATCACCACGAGGCATCTCTCATGCTCTTTTCCTCCTACTTTGGCTTCTTTGGCCATTGTTATCTATCTAGGAAGGTGGTGGGCCCGCCTCATTCCTGCCTCCACTACTGGAACTGCCATGAGGATAGTGAACGCATGAGTCCAAGGGAGCAGGCCTGCATTGTCCCCAGGTGATTGAACCCCAAGGTGTGGGAGTGCACTGTGTCCCGTAATGAAATATGGTGACTGCCTCTCTGAGTCACTCAGGGTCCCACCTGATCACTTGGATACCAAAACATTGGGGTGCTTGCTTCTCCATGTCTTGCTCATGATTTTCCTCATCCAGAGCATATTTATGGAGCACTGTTATTGCTAGACACTGTGAAAGGTATCGGTGCTATGATGGTGAGCAAACATAGGTATGGTTTTTGCTGTTATGTTTAGAGGAGGAGACAAACAGATAATTATGGTCATAGAGGTCAAACTGCGGTTGTGTTAAGTGCTAGAAAGGAGAGAGTTGTGGTGACATGACAAATTACAACACAGGGTTTGACTAGTCAGGAAGTGTTGGAGGCTTCTCTCAGAACTACGTTCTCATGACGCAGCAGAATGAGTTGGCAAAATAATCCCAGGCAGAGAAGCATCAGGTGCAAAAGCCATCTGGAGAGTTCTTTGAGGTTCTTCCCTGAGGTTCAGTCATGGGGCCATGTGGTCAGGAGAGAGGGCCTCTATCTGAGGCAGATCCCATGTCTTCCCTGTTACCCTCTCTTCCTTCATCTTCTTCGTTGCTCATGCTGCTTCCCTCATGTGAAGCAACACAAGCAAACAGCCCACAAACCACCCAAACATGCTTGGGTATGCCTGAATACCAGATGTAGGTGCAGATTTTGCTCAGGTAAGGAGCTCACGTCACTGTAAGGTCTGCAGGAGGCAGTGAAGATCAGCACCTTCAGGAGAAAGTTGAAATGCCCCCTGAAATTCAGTGGAAGAAGTAGGGCTTGAGCTGTGCTTTGGAAGGATAGGAGAGAGGAAGCAGACAGGGCACAAGGGTGGAAAGAACAAAATTGGCAAAGGAATAGAGGTAGAGGTAGGAATGATCCTATTAAATGAGAAGAGGTGTAAAGAGCCTGGGCTTCCTGGAACAGAGTTTATTAAGAAATCAGAGACCATAAAGTAGGGTCACATTACAGAGTCTGGAAGGGAATTTGGGGCTTTGTTCCTGAGTACTGTAGGGAAATACTGCAGGTTAATGGACAAAGAAGGAATGTAATTAAAATAATTTAGCAGATTTTATTTTAAAGAACATAATGAGGAGTGGTTAAAAGAACAAAGGCTATTTGTAAAAGCTCTAGCTCAGGTTATTATTACAATGGTTATGACATCTTGAGTTTGAGATGATTTTAGCTCATCCAAATGTCGGTATCTTCCATGTAGCTAGAAATATGAGGTCAGTACTGGTGAAACGCCCAGGCTTGATGTTTTGGTGATACACATAGAGATATTAATTTTGCAATCAGAGTGAATAAGTTATGAATTAATTTTACTGCTTTCTAAAGGCTCTGTCTACTTCAAAGGACATAAGTTTATTTTAATAGTTAAAAATGCACTTCAAAGATTCTCCGTGATTTTTTTCATTCATTTGGACTTTACCATTATTTATAGGAATAATTGTTCCAGAAATATTTTTGTTGTCTCTACTCTTGGTTCTGCCACATGTAGCTTGCACGTTGGCAGGCATGTAGCAGGTGTTTGTTGCATACTGGCTGGAGTATTATAAACAATTGATCACAAAGTTTGATAGCATTTTGTCTTTGATAAACATTTTTCTATGCTTGGTAGAGATTTTTCTATGTAGATGTTCAAGGATGGGTCAAAAATCTCACATGTATATGCATATACATGTAAATAACCTTTATTTCATTTTATTGTTCCCAAAGGTTAAGATATACAAACAAGGAATAAAATTAAAATTATTTTCTGTTGGGATGATTTATGTCTTAATTTTCACCTGCCCTATAATTAGAAATTTTGAACTTGGTAAATTTTTTTTTAAGATAAAATTATTGCCCAAGTAAACTTCAGAAATTACATCATTAACCCAGAGACCTTTCTAAGCCTAAAACAGCATTATTGGCACAAGTGCCTCCACACACAGAGACAAATAAGTAAAGAGGAAAGTTTAAAATAATTTGAAAATGATTTATTGTCGGCCACCTCTGTAGCTAGAGATTCAAGTATTATTACTTTACTTTAGTGCAACAAGGGAGGACAGTAACTTGCTGTGGGCTAAAGGTAAATTATGATCTATTGCAAAGGAGGAAGGAAATATACTAAGGAAAGAGGAAGGAGTTGAAAGTAAGCCATGTTTTTTCTGAAGTATTGTTTCAGATAATGCCTTGAAAGAAATCTTTGCCTTGGCACTTGCTGAAAAAGGCCCAAGCAAACTGTGGGACAGACGACCATCTTGAATCTTTGATAATGAAGGACTAGTGTCTGGTATGGGGATGGCCAGATGGATATACTGGAGTGTAATGCAAACTAAGATATCGAGAGTCATGAGTTCCTCCTTTTTCAACTTTGCTTAGCCGTCCTATCCTAGACAGACCTAGTTGTGGAGTTTGAAGGGATCGTTTAATATACCAAGACTTAGTACAACCCATTATAAGGTAATTTTGATTTTCCACTCTACTTACATTATTTGTGGAGTGAGTTGTAAATCTTTGTATTGGAAATTAGTTATGGAACCTCTACGTTAGAGAGTCTAAAAACCATTTGTTTTTATTTGGAATAAAAGAGAGGTGGTAAAATTTCATCCTCAAAACACAGTGTGATGCAGGGAAGGAAGAGAAAAGACTAACTTACATTGAAGATCTATTATGTGCAATATCTAAACTAGATGTTTCATAGATAGATATTATCTCATTTAATCCTCCTAAAATCCTATGATGGAAGACCTTGCTACTTCTGTTTCTAACTAAGGAAACTGACACCAACCAGTAAGTATTACCTCAAGGAACATGGCTAAAATGTAGCAAGGCTGTGATTCAAATGTAAGTTGAGTCTGAGAACCATTTTTGTGCTTTTCACACCTTACTACTCCCTGTCCTGGATTGCTTTTACTGATGCTTGTTATAGATGAGAAAAATAATATCAAACAAAACAAAATGAATGTCCAAAATTTGGTGCTTATCTATCCTGAAGCTTGCTTTCTCAGGTTCTTCTTGCACAGAATTCTTTGGCTGAATAACATCACATTCTTATTAACTATTAAAACATCTAAACATGTTTCCCTTGGGTTGCCTTAGGTTCACTACCACAAGTAATTGTCACCCACCTTCGGGCAGCTGCCCATGCCAGAGACACAGTGTTGGCTCTGGAAGATGCTGTGGACTGGCAGCCTGGGGATGAAGTTGTCATCATCAGTGGAACCGACGTCGAAGGTGCCAAACCGATGGAAGAGATTGTCATTGTGGAAACTGTGCACAAGGCAGACCTCTATCTTAGGTCACCCTTGAGGTACTGAGTGTCAGCATGGCTAAGTGTACATGAAAGAATATGAGGTCTTGATTGTGTTGGGGTCTGGACATTCGTTTGTCTTTCAGTGATGCATTTTTACATTAAATAATGCTAACATTTTGACAAGAAAATTACAAAGCATGAAATGTTTTGACGATTTAGACTTCTTAAATAACTTTCTCTTGTAAGATTGTAGAACTTCTGCCTTCTAGCAAGTGGCCAGTGCTAGAATAATCAGCATGATTCCTAATTTTCACAAACTTGTGCCTGCAGGTTACTATTCTGTATTTGGGTTGCTAAAGAAACAGACCCCTAAGAAAGAATTATGATTATCTTGTGTCTTATTATTCCTAATAAGATTTGGAGTAATGTTTTCAGATGCGTCTTCCTCTTTTTTTCAGATATTCTCACAACTTTACAGAGAGTTGGGTGGCTGGAGAGCAGCATATTTTAAAAGTCACTGTGGCTCTTCTGAGCAGGAGTATTACCATACAGGGAAATATCACCAGTGAGAGGATGGAGCTCCTTGTTTCATGCCAGGCAGCCGATGCTTCCCAAGGTAGAAAAGTATCTTTTTGGAAAGTCCAATGAGTGGAAAACAATGTTCTCAGTGTCAAATGCTATGTGGCATGGGTATGACTGGCCTCTTTCAAAATAGAATAAGCCCTTAACCTTTGGAAGTTCATAATATTCTGTAATTTAAAGCGTGCTCTTGGTGAATTGTCATTTCATCTTCTCACTTCTGCCCGCCCTACTGCCCAACAACTTTGTGGAAAAGATAGACAAAAGACAAAAGAAATAATACATTTGTTACTTCTCTGGGGAATATATTTCTGTTAAAGAATTAAATCTGGAGAGTGGAATTGCATTTCTGAGTTTGGTGTTGTAATGAAATCTTAACTCTAATTCTAGGCCCCTTCTAAGATTCTAAGGAAAACTGTAACGCCAGAGTCACAGGCTCAGGCAGAATGTTCTCATTGATTAGACTGGTAGGGCTGTCCCGCCACCCTCCCCTTTTGGGGTTTGTTTTCTGAGTGAACCACCACATATTTAGGTAAGTGGTAAAAATGTCAATTTATCTTCTAGTAGAATAGCAGGCACTGAATCACACTGATGTACCTATTAAACATCTATTTCAGGGATGGTTAGTTTAGTAGGTTATGTTTTGGTTTCCCAGGCTGTAGATTATGAGGCTTTCATATGTTGTGAAGACATCATTTGTCAACTTTGGTCCAGGATGGTGTGGGTGTCAAGGATGACTTCCAGGCATGAGCTCTGGATGGATGATGAAGCTATTTACTGGGACGGGAAGAGGAGCAGGTTTTGGGGTGGGAGGGTGGTGATCATGAGTTTAAATTTGTACCTGTCGAGACTGAGATGCTAGGCCAGCAGCTGAGTAGAGATGTCTGGTGATGTGTGGAGCCTGGAAGAAATGTCAGGGCTGGAGTTCAGTATTTATGTCATGTCTACATGTTGGTGCATGTATCATGCTGCCATGTGGTTGGGTGTGGGGAGGTGTTACCAGTGGAGAGGGACCTTGACCTCTCTCCACTCATGTAAGTTACCTACTCACAAATGTGGCATTCTGAAGAAAAGTTTGGATAACAATGGATTAGAATCCAATGACTGTCAACTTTAACAGTTCTGCGAATTGGGGCCTGCATTCTATCAGATTCTCTTAGCAATTCTCATACAGGTAATCTCAGATCATACTTTGGAAAACATTGCTTTTGTTCATGCTGTCAGTGATACCACGCTTCTAGGTTGAAAGTGTTGTGAATCTGTAAGCCCCTGATAGGAAACATCATTGATTTCATCACAAATCTTAAACATAATTATAATATTCTCAAAATAAGTCACTTACCCCTTCTTTGTTTGGGGCTGAAGTGTGGGAATAAAGTTGCCAAATTCAATAACAAAAGGTCTGGCCATTTAAAAATGTTATGGATCATTGGCACAAATAATCAAAATTGTGATAAAGCATACAAATATAAAATACCTCTTCGTTCACCTCTTCTGCATTTATTCTCTGGGTGTTAGCAAATGACTGGACCCAAATTTGCTGTGAAGTGATACAGTGTTTTTCACTATTGGTGTTTCTTTTTATTTATTTATTTATTTTGAAAGAAAATTGGATTAGCTGTATTAATTTTGTACAAAACAAATTTCAAAGCAAGGAAAATTATTAGTGATAAAGAGATGCATTACATAGTAATAAAGGATTCCATTTTACAGCATATACTTCTTAATATATATGTACCTACACTATTGGTGTTTCTTTGGTTCATTAACATGAATGACAAAGAGTCAATTCAGGAGACGATTTCTTCTCCCATCTGAGATTAGTCAGA
>CAUYRT010053522.1:0-12774 GCA_963574885.1 Lepilemur ruficaudatus
CTCGGGGTCCACCTTATCAACGCTATACATCTCCCAGTTCATCCAGGACAGCATTCCTGGGGACCCCTTTCATGTGCGGGGTCCCTCCTCCACACTTTTCTTCTTCCTGATTAGCCTTGCCGGTTTCTCAGGCACATCTGCCTTTCCACGCCTTGCGCCGCAGGGAACCCTGGGTCACAGTGCCCCCCTTCAAATGGCTGCGTGATTCTCGCTGGGTGAGATGTAGCCCAGGCTGGCGGCCTTCGCCTTGGAAGAAACGTGGCGTTTCCTTTCATCTCACTCTGCTCTTCCTGACTGCGTTCCTGGGGGCCAGGGCCAGGGCCAGGGTAGCGGTGCAGAACCCGGTAACTGCTTCTGCTTTCTCCAGGAAGAAGCGACTTGGGTTTGTGTGGGTGCAGGTGGGGGATTCATGGCCGTCCGAATTGTTGAAGGTGGGGCTGTTTTCACTTCTCGGAGCCCTCTTTTGCCTTCTGGCAAGGTTCCCCGCTCTTGCCTGGGACTCCAGCGCAGGGCCTGTGTGGTCCCCCGTAGGCTCGGCTTCTCCTTGACTCTGTCAGGGCCTTCAGTGCTCCTTCGGAGCGGAGCTGTGGTCAGTGTCAGTCTGGGAATAGCCCAGATCTGCTTCTGAAATCCCTGCTTGGCTCCACCTACCCTTCTGGGATCCCATTTCCCCCAGTGTCCTAGCTGCGGTCACCTTTGCAGTCCCTGGACTTCCTAGGTCAGTTTTTCCCATTTTGCTGACCAGTGGTGGGGACAAGCAGGAGCCCTGGCATCTGAGAACAGGGCAACACCTGGAAGGCCCAGGTCCCAGAGCGGCCGGTACCAGACACTGGGATCAGTAGATTGTCAGCTTGCCCCTGCCCTCGAGACTCTGGTAATCTCAGGTGCCCCAACAAGCCCAGGCCCTCAGGCCACATTTCACTCCCACCACCCAAAGGGAAATCGGATCCAAAGGGTAGGGCAAGCGTCTGCCCTCAGCCTGAAGCTGGGCCTCCACCGCGAAGCCACCCGCAGCACAGGAAGGTTAGGGCCCTCGGTCCCCGCAGCAGCCTTCTTCCCCCTCCTGGACACCGCACCCGCAGCGCAGGTTGCATCCCAACCGCGCTTCCCCGTGGGCGCTGGGGGGCATGGCTGCCAGAGCCTGGCTCCTGGGGTTCCTCGCGGACCTTGCAAGTGCGCATGTGCTGGCGGATGACGGTGCCAGAGTCTGGCCCCTGGCGTCATAACGACCCTCGCCATTGCCTAGTAACCGTGTCCTTGTGGCTTTGGGGAGTGGGAGACCTCTGTGGCCGTGCCTCGCTGCCTTCTCGAGAGGGTAGAGGCCATGGGCCCGGAGCCAGGGAGCGGCGGAGGGCCGAGCGGGCCCGAGAAACCTCGTCGGGAGCCGCCGGGACTCGTTGGATCCAGGGCTGCTTCACCGCTGTGGTTGTTAGTCTCCCTCAAAGGTGTGGCCCTGTGCCCTGCGGGGTCGTCTGTTCCCAGTGGGGCTTCCTCGCAGGAGGCAGAACAGGGTAGTCTTAGGAGCGGACTGCGTGTGCCCGTGTGTTTGTGTGTGATTCCGTGGGAGTGTTTCTGTGCGTGTGGTGGGAGCAATGTGTCTTATGGACTGCGGGGAGGTGGTGGTGGGGGGTCCTTTCCAGTTAGCTGTTAGCTTTCCTACTGGTGGGCTGTTTCCGCGTGGGCTGCGTGGCCTAGGGCAATCTGTCTTGCTGGTGGTTCGTATCTGGGTTTGTGCAGTTCTTAGTCTTTTGACTAGTTGTGTATCAGGCTGTAAGCTCTGTCTCAACTTTGTATTGTTTATGTATTAAGTATATCAATCTGTCATCTAAGTTGCAAATCTCATTTGTCATTTTCCTTGTAAATTTTTGTAGGACTAAAACATGAACATTTTTCATTTTTATTGCATTTTTAGTCATGGTGATTGATCTCCCAATGGCAGTGCTGTAAAGGAATGCACCTGTTTCTTCTAGTAGTGGTAAGGGGTTTTTTTTGTTGTTGTTTGTTTTTAAACGTTTAGATCGTTTAATTTGGAATTTGTTCAGTTTTACACTGCAATTTTATCTTTTCAAAAGGTTATTCAGCTTTACCAACACTAATTATTAAAAAGTCCTTTGTCAGCAGCATGGTTCCTGCAACCTGAGGTGGTTAGGGAGAAATGAACAGCTGTTTTGTGATAATTTAGGCAGTCTCAGAAAGACATTATCAACATTCATAAATACATAAGTGGAGTAGGGTTCAAAAGGCATCAACCTCAGGCATTTATGGAGCTCCAGAAATTCACCATGAAGGATATGTGAAAACCAGCTATACACACTGACAGTAAACTCAACGAGGCAATTTGGGCCAAAGGAAAAAGGAATGAACTATATATGCATGGACCAAGTTTCACAGAATAACTTCTAAATGTTTTTCTCAGTGTACTTGTCACCATAAAAAAAAATCTAGTCACCATGAATGAAAATGGCTCATTTATTATAATAACATTATATAACAAATTTTCCTCAGATATATTGTAAAGTTTCATAAATTATAAAAGTTTTACTTTTAAATGTGCTAAATGTGTCTATACATACTCACCATTTCGTCACTAAGGGAATACTAAAAGACACCAAGAACTGCAGTTAGAAGAAACTAAGTACTCAACTGATAAAGCACATTTTCTTCATTCAAAATTATCATCCATCCCGATCAGAGGTTAAACATTCTAGGTAAACAGTGCCATTTTATTCTTTGATTAAATCCTGGGCTCATCTAGTTTTTTTCACATATCTTCATGAGTGAAAGTTTTCTGGAATTTGACATTCAAGAGCTACCTCAATCTAATTCTATTGTAAATTCTATTGAGGCTGGGCCTGGTAGCTCACGCCTGTAATCCTAGCACTCTGGAAGGCCAAAGCAGGAAGATTGCTTGAGCTCAGGAGTTTGAGATCAGCCTGAGCAAGAGAAAGACCCAGTCCCTCCTAAAAGTAGAAAAAAAAAATTAGCTGGGTGTTGTAGTTTGCACCTGGGGTCCCAGGCAATTGGGAAGCTGAGGCAGGAGGATCACCTGAGCCCAGAAGTTTGGGGTTGCTGTGAGCTAGGGTGACGCCTTGGCACTGTAGCCTGGGCAACAGAGTGAGGCTGTGTCTCAAAGATAATTTTATTGTAAGAATTATGTTAGTCTTTTAGCAGAAGCTGGGTAATTTTCCATAGGATTTTCTTGTTTTCTTTAGGGTGTTGCCTATACAATTATCTAGTGTTACATGATTTTTAAAAAGCTTTTTTTTACTTTTTGGACTTTTGTTTATTTTTGAACATCATTTAATAATGTTTTTACTAGAAAATAAGCCATCTATATAATAAAGTCATGTCTAACATAATTTACATATTTGCATTATCATTGTAAAATATATACCCTTTAAACATATATCCTATTTCTCTTCTTTTATCATAACATGATAGAGGCACTGACAAAGCCTAGTAAATAGTTTTCTTCAAAGAAACAGATTTTGGTAAAATCCTGTATTATTAATTCATGATTTCTGCTTTATGTTCATGAAGCCTTTCTATCCATCAGGGGCATTTGTTCTTATTCTAGCTTGCTGAGTTATTATTTAATTCAGTAAATATTTGGCCCCGTACAGTAGTATAGGCACTATACTAAATGCTGGAGATAACAGTGTCCTCAATCTTCTTGATTTTATACATAGAGCAATTTCTGTTAACTGTTTTGGTCACAGTCATAGGATTTGAAATACAGGGGTCTCATTATCATTTACATCTAAACAGTCTGTAATTTCACTTTTTGTTTCCTCTTTAATCCAATAATTGTTTATATAAATAGTGCTAAACTTTCAAGAGGTCAGAATTCAGTTGCCTATGTATTTGCCAATCTCTGAATTTTAACTCTGGTGAAAAACTGGATTATATGACCTTTGGCTTTAGACATTTGTGACAGCTGAATCACTTCCAAATGTCTATTAAAAATAAAATTGCCAAACACTCAATAACCCAACTTCCGAGGCTTTCTTTATAGTATGAATTTTTTTTTTTTTGTTTTTTTTTTTTTGACAGAGTCTCACTCTGTTGCCCAAGATAGAGTGAGTGCCATGGCGTCAGCCTAGCTCACAGCAACCTCAAACTCCTGGGCTCAAGCGATCCTTCTGCCTCAGCCTCCCAAGTAGCTGGGACTACAGGCATGTGCCACTATGCCCGGCTAATTTTTTTATATATATACTTTTAGTTGGCCAATTAATTTATTTCTATTTTTATAGTAGAGATGGGGGTCTCGCTCTTGCTCAGGGTGGTTTTGAACTCCTGACCTTGAGCAATCCGCCCGCCTCGGCCTCCCAGAGAGCTAGGATTACAGGCGTGAGCCACAGCGCCCGGCCCATTTCCCTAATGTTTTGAGTAACTAACTCAGGCTCTCTAAAGATAGGTACCAATAGGCAAGTCTTCTTAGTGAGTAGCTAAGAAGATGAAGTTAAAAAATTAGAGTGTGGGAAGGTGAGGAAAGTCAAAGTAGTTAAAAGTAGGATGTAATTATTTTTGCATTGCTACTATAGTATAGTTGGAAAAGCTATGAATTTTATCTAAATTACAGTATTTGTATTGTTCCATCATTACAAGTAGTTAATGCTCTAGAATATGAACTGAATTTCTAAAGCATTTATTTAAGTTAAACATTCTATAGATTTCAGAAAAAAATTTGGATCGTTTTTTTCAGTCTAGGAACTTGTCTCTTCTGAAATTATATTGCGGGTGCATGCGAACAGTTAATTTCAGCACTTCAAAAAGTCTATTGAAAATTATACTTTTACCCAGGATTTCCTAGATGGCATTTAGTTAACCATCTACTTCTTTGCCTTCATCTGGAATTGTCAGAGCAAAGCTGTAACTCTGGGTATCACAGGGTCGTTGGAAGCTCTGACTCTCAGTTATATATGCTTTAGATTTTTAAAAAATGTTTAATAGGCAAAATCCTTCAAAAAAGGAGTCCAGCACAGGAAGTAGGTTGGAAACACAGGTTCAGAAAACAAACATCTCATTAATAAAGTGTTTGCTCTCAGCCTAAGTGCTATTTTAAAAGCTACTTATTTGACTCAAGAAATTTTATCTTATCCCATTTCCCAGTTGAATGTAATCTCAATTTAGCTCTGCGTTATATAGTCTGACTTCTAACTCTAGGATGTCTAGGGGCCCTAAAGAACGATTCATTCCTGGTTGATCTTTTGAATACAGAACTAATTCTTGGTTTTTCATCTTGGAGCAGGGCATTAGTGGACCTCCAGGGGATCCAGGCCCTAAGGGATTTCAAGGCAATAAGGTAATCTTACTGTTTGGTTAAGACAGGCAAAGTGTCTTTCTCTAGTGCTCTGTGTAATGCATATTTTATTAGGTAGAAGTCAAGGGACTCTTTCAGAAAGTCCCTTTGGAAATGCATAATAACCTGCAGATGTATGCACAGAATCAAGTACATGCAGGAAGTCAGTTGCATTTATCATTTATTATTATATTATTCAAAGGGGGCATTATTAAATGTAAGCCATTATCTGGAATTTTTGCTGTGTTTTTCTTCTTACCTTGATGGTTAGTCATTTTGCGGCTCACTAGAAACTGAAAAGCAGTGACAAGTAACACAATTCAAACCACTCTGTTACCCACATGTAATGTCAATCTGATGGGAATTTATAACTGTTATACCAACAGAAAGCAAGCTTTCTTTTTGTTACAGGAAAATCTCAACTATCAGTACTATGCTTGTGGTATCATTCCACAGATAACCAGCTAAGATAGGTAGGGGTTAAATAAGAGCTAAACAGTAAAACCAAAAGATGCTGATATGAGGGACCTTTGAAAGACCTTGTAATAAGGCTCCCTTTTCCAATGAGGGTGGGCATTAGTTTGCTAAAAGCAAGCTTTTTATTAATAGTTCCTTTTAACTCTTCTCAATGCTTAGTAAATTTCATGGATATAGTAAATATCCAATAAATGGTGTTGACTTAGTGACTGGGGTTGTATGGAATTTGTGGCAGTAATAACAGTAGAAGATGCCGTCCCCAACTGACCCTAGATAAAGTCAACTCTTTTAAGGGTAATGTTAAATTTGAGTAGTAGGGTGCACCTGAGAAAGAGGCAAAGGAGTGACAAGTATAGTATTTTTAATGAGATAATGACAGCAATCTGATTTACTAGGACACTTTTACTCGGTAAATTAAAATAGAATGGATTTCTCAGCAGGAGTGTGCTTAAGCTTCATATGGAACAACTGTCTTTTCCAGTCCTTTCCTATGATTAATTCTCTCTGGGGTAAAGAAGTGGCTTTGTTGAATACTGAGTAGAAGTTTTCATAAAATTGTGTTGGCTATAGGTAAAATCCTGGAGCAAGAAAAATAATATATTTTGATAGTCCACACAATATTTCTAGAATGTTTGGTTACCTACGATGATATTTTTACCTGTTTGTGAAAAAAGACGGTTAAGATCAAACATCAGAGCTGGGGTTTGATGGTGGAGGACAGGTCCATAAAAAGGTGCCATCATTCTATATGTCTAATAGATTTACCACTTTGTTTTTTAAAACAAATAAATTTATTTCAACAACATTTAGCTTTTAATGCCAAAAAAGTGCATTAATTTTTAATAAATAAGTCAAGTTTTTTGGGGGAGGTGGTTATAATTTTTCTGACATAATAGCACTTTGTGGTTGACTCTACAACATAATCATAAAAGGAATCATTTTCCAAAAAGTATTTGAGGACTTCATCAATTTCCCAAGGGTCTCTCTTTAAAAAATTTTTAAATGAAAAAAATGACAGTTTTACAAAATTATATAAGACATAAAATTACCACTTCAGTTTCAATCACAAAGTTCACTGCCAAGTGAACATACCAAGTTCATTGCCAATTGAAAATATGTCAATTTCTAGAGAATGCTGGGAATTGTTGGGAGGCTACACAGTGGGGGTGAGCTTCCCTTTCTCCCTCTAGTTATATTTCTGGTTTAAGGTTACAAATTTAGTAGTCTCTCGACTTTTATTTTTAGACTATTACTAACTTCTATGTAATTTCTACTACTCTTTGGGTCCAATAGAGATCCATGTCACATTGATCATTAGCTAATTTTTTTATTTTATACATATATTAGTGTATTTTCTTAAAAGTCAGGTTTCAGGAATGATTTTGCCTCCCAGAATGTACTATACTTCTCAGTTTTGAAGATGTAATAAACTATTTTGTTCCTCAATCTGGAAATAATGTTATAATGACATTTCTTTTCATCCATTACCATTTTATTACAAAACATCTTAAAGAAACTACTATTGTAATTTGTGCAAAAAAAAAAAAAAAGACCTCTAAAATTCAGTATTCTATATTCTCTAATGGGCACAGGAGGATTATTTATTTTGAAATTCTATAATAATAGCTAACATTTATTCGTTGCATATTTACTCTGTACAGATAGAGTTTTAAATATTCTTTTAACACAAATACCACCTTTTGAAGCATGATCTGTTCTTATGCCCTCTGTCCAGATTAGCCTATTAAGGCACAAAGAGTTTAAGCAATGGGCCCAAGTCAACAGAGCTAGTAGGGGACAGAGTCAGGATTCAAGCCCAGAAGTCTGATCATAACTACCATATCGTATTTATCCACTTAGGAAAACATGTCAAATTTCCTGAATATTTGGCCTGAGATAAATATATATTTTTGGATAGTATGGAAGTTCCATCTGTCTTCCCTTATAGTGGACTTTGGCTGGGAACAATTGAAAGGTGCATTTCTACTTGGTTGTAAGGTTCATCTGGAAGTGCAGGGAAAGAAGGAATAGAATCACTTGGGAAAAAGAAAACAATAATGCTAACTGTACATTTTCAAATGTTATCTCTCTTACAAGACCTTAAAATAGAAACCTTCAGACTTGTAACATATTCAAAGATTTCATGAGTTCCTAGGTGAGGCCTGCCCATGTCTATAAATTTATGAATGGTCTTTCTCATGAACTACAGTCACTTTCTGTTGCTTCAGGGGTTGGATTTTTTTCATCAAAGAGTTTTTCAGAAAAGGTGGCCAGAGAACAAAAGGAAGAAAATAGTATATGATAAGTCAAGGGAAAATGTGCTTCTGGCCTAGTTTCACAAATCATTTCTGTCATTAATACTTTCCACATGGAAAGTAGCTGCTATTCTGCCCTGAATGCCCTTGTTGCCTTAGCAACAAAACATAGATGTTTCTCAAAATAAAGCCCTGGCTGGGAGGCCACCTCACCTGCTCCCACACATGAAGGTCCTGTAGTGGCATTCATAAGAAGTACATCTCAGCAGTCTCTGAAATCAATTAGAATTGTAACCACACAAGTGCCTGAGAAGCCTTATCCCTAGGACCAAACTGAAATGTAACTCAGGAGAGAGTACTGTGCTCTGCCCTAAAAACACAATGTGCTGACTTCTATGGGGCTATTGTGGTGGCTCAGGTCACAATCACATTTTACCATTGAAGGAGCCCTCTAATAACTAGAAAGAATGGCTCAAGATTGGTAGGCCTTTCAAATCACAGAGAGCAAGTCACAAAAATTAATTTTGAGCAAATAAACACAGTGGAACACTGGGTGTGTCCAGTCTGTATTGGAATTTTTTCCATTTTCTTGATATCTTTCTGAGGTTATTTCTGAAGGATATTTCCTTCTCAAATCTCATATAAATCTGCTGTTTCTGAAACTGTCTTTGTGTCCCCTGGGAGGGGAGACTGCTCTGTGGCATGTGCAAGAAGCTGCTTGTGCTACTTTGAAGCACCCTAGCCTTAGAGCTCCAGTGCTAGGGCTGAAAGGGAGTGAAGAGATATACTGATGGTTTTTCCCAAGGGAAAGTACCATATGCTAATCCTCAAACAATCAAAAAAATGCTGTGATATATTATACATTAATTTGTCTTAATAGAAGAATCACCTCTCTTCTTCTAACACCTTTGATTATTCTGCTCAAGGACATTCATAATATTTTCTGCAGGGTTTTTGTCCTACATGTTTTCTTCTTGCTGTACATTCAAGTGCAAGAAAGTCAATATTCTTCCTTTTACATAGGAGACTTGGTCTTCCTTTATGTTCAGTTTAGCTTCTAAGATGTTATGAAAACCATACAGAAATAGCAGCAGACTGGTCCAGTTTAACAAATGGATATGGTTAGGGTAAATAATCTCCAGTGAATCAAACATCCATCCAAAATCTATGAAAAACCTAGTGTTAATGAATAAACTGAAACTATGTTTCAAGAGGAGTATATGGGGGTAAATGAAATATTCAGTTCATTCCAAAGTCCATACCACACCACAATTTCTGGACACCCTGCTCTTCCTAATCCTGCTCTGTCAAGCTTCCATTCCAGTTTTTGAGGTTCCTAAGCACAGGAGATATTTTTTAAGTAGATGATATACTAGTGAAGAGATTTAATAAACAATAGCTAACTGTACAGGCACTGAAATTAAAACTGTAAGTTTTGTAGACATCCCTATGCAAGATCCTGTTTTCTTGAAAATGCTCTGTGAAAAGAGAAGAGTTGTGGCAAGAAGGCTTGTCATCTTTCAGATATGGTGCTAGGAATGCACGTGCAGATCCTTCTGATAGCTGGAGCTGTGCTAATCAAGTTTCCATCCTTTTAGCTTCCATATGTTATACCTCTAAACATTCCCAGCCATTTTCAGATAGGAGCCATTTGCAGAAAAGTTGAACAGATATATGCAGGTCCATCACTGTTTTCAAAAAATCTAAAGCAAAAGCTCTAGTGGCAATGGATCAGGACCCCTGCTCTCTGAGAGATTAAAAATTATGCCACACACACTCATTCACACACATTCAAGTTAAGCAACAAGTATTTCTTGAATGAATGAATAAAAGGAATAAATGGAGTGAGTGGTCAACAGTAGACAGGTCACATAGGCAGTTGCTTAAGTGGTAACTTAATTGGTAATATTGAGGTCATTGGAAACCTTTGACAGAGCAGCTTTAATAGAAAGGTTGGGGAGATGGCAATGGGCTGTGGAAGGAATCAGAGAGAAGGATGTAGCATCAGGAATCTTGACTAGTCTTCAAACATATTTGAGTAGTAAAGAGAAACAAGATAGTGTTGACATAACCCATCAAAATCTTCTTGTGCATTAAATAATCTATGTTATTTATACTTCTACTTTCTTTTAAAAATGGCAGGAAGACTTTGGATTGAAACTTTTTTACAGTTTCAAAAATACAACTTAGAGTCATGTTTTCTATAATGTCAATATTTTCACTAGAACGGAAAACTCACTAATGAAAATTTAATAGTTTTAAAAGTACATTCTTGTTTTGGTCATTATTTAAATACTTGGTTTGGCTCAGTGTTAGCTTAGTAGCTTTAGTAGGTCAACCTACTAAACACAACTAATATTTCCAATTGTGGTTTGGACGAGTTCAACACCACAAATATGTGCAGCAATAAAAAATTTTAAACCTTCTCCTCAAACAAGCATCTTACATAGATATAGAGCTGAAATCAGCTCTTGCACAACTGAAAAACCTAACAGTCTCCTAGCATCATGATGTTGTTTCCCACCACATAAAAAATCATGTTCTGTAACAGGATATATAATCCCTTATAAGTTGATGTGAAGTAAATCAAATGAAATGTATATAGACATCTGTAATTCCTAGTAAAGAATAATTAATCAAACAAAAGAACTTTTTAAGTTCACAACTTTCTTAACAGAATGACTATATTTTTGGCTTTATGTAAAGCATTATAAGCACAGGGTATTTAAACATGTTAGCTTTTCTAGTTGTCCAAAAATGATAATGTGCTTTCTGGATCTTCTGGCAGGCTCACAACTTTGAACGAGATAGCGGCTGCTCAGTGCATAGGAAGAATCCCTTTACAATTTTAATTACAAATATCTGTTAAATGAAGAATCATAGTCAAGCTGCCAAACTATGTGAATGTTTTTCCTTCAGAGATGTCGAAGTCTAAATGCTATTTCCGTTCTGGGCTTAATTATAAGGGAAAGAATCATTAGTAATCTAGCAATTCTTGTAGAAAGGGCTTTGACCTACATGCACATCTGCCCACCAAGACTCTAAATGAGCTTATTAACTCATTTGACATGAGACAACTGATAGTGACAACTTGAAGTGGCTGCCAGAACATGTGGGATGTCAGCCAATGGCTTCAAGGTAGATGATTTCCATTCCCAAATTGCTGATGCATGTGGTTCTCAGCAGATGGGGTATATAATCTGTGTGTGTGTGTGTGTGTGTGTGGACTGTCAAAGTAAAAGCCCTCATGGACAAAGTGAAAGCATTTAGGAACCTAAAATGCTGCCAACATTTCCCACAAAGTTGGGAGTCTAACCTTCATGCCTAGTCAAACTCGGTACTAATGTGGAACAGAATCAGCCACTGCAATGTCTTCAGAGGTAGGTCAGAATTCTTTTTTTTTTTTGGTAATTACATCAATGTCCTATATTATTCCAAGTAAGTTGCAATAGCAGCTTTGCAACAGGGAAATTAGATTTATTCCAATGGTAAAGATTTTTTTACTGTGGAAAAATATACTTAATGTAATATTTACTGTTTGAACCATTTGTAAGTGTACAACTTAGTGGTATTAAATATATTCAGAATGTTGTGTACCCATTATCACTATCCATGCCCAAAACTTCTTCATCATCCCAACATAAACTCTGTACCTTTTAAATAATAACTCATTTCCCCCTCCTCCTACCCTCCAAGACTAAGTTTTTAAGAAATGTATCACACTGTCATATGTATCTATCGCCTTTCATAAATCAAGGTTCTTGTTCTTAGATTAATGGAGAGTGTCTGCCCTGAATATTTTCTAGCCTCATTTTGTGCTGTAGAAGCCTAAATAGTGTTTACCAGAGCTATGATTCTCAAAAGCTCTCTTAGAGGCTGCCGACTGGGTCTTGCTTTTAGGGAAAATGACACACAATTCATTAGATTTTGTTATATATGACAAAATATGACTTCCTATTAGTTGAACCATTTGAATTGCCATTTTTGCAAAACATGGCCAAAGACTGTCAATGTCATGTGGTTTAACCTCATAGCAATCTAGAGTTGAGTTACTAAAATGCGGTATAATACTACAATTTTTATTACATTCTATTACACTCTTCACCACTTCTTTGTGGTTTTTTTGTTGGGGTGGACAGAGTCTCACTCTGTTGCCCAGTTTAGAGTACCATGGCATCAGCCTAGCTTACAGCAACCTCGAACTTGCAATCCTCGAACAGCAATCCTTCCTACCTAGGATCCTCCTGTAGCTGGGACTACAGGCTCACACCACCATGCCTGGCTAATTTTTTCTATTTTTAGTAGAGACAGGGTCTCGCTCTTGCTCAGGCTAGTCTCAAACTCCTGACCTCAATTGATCCTCCTGCCTTGGCCTTCCAGAGTGCTAGTATTACAGGCATGAGCCATTGCACCTGACGACCACTTCTTTGTTATTATGGACTTTTTTCTTTTTGAGAAAGCACAAGTAGGTAGAATATATGGACTGTGGCTTTCTCTCTTAAGTATTCAAAAAAGGTTTTAATTGGAGATTTGAAACAATGGTAGTTCCAAACTCAGTGTATTTTACTTACTAGTTTACATGTAGAGTTACCTTCTGTGATCACATTATTGCCAATTATAATTTACATTACCTTTATCACTAATTCAGTGACAACACTGATCCAAGTAGACTTTGAAGGAGCTCAGGAAATTTCACCCCAAAATATGACTCCTTGGTATAAAGAATATTTTGAATTAAAG